>JAVDBV010001110.1:0-22777 GCA_032619315.1 Piper longum
TAAAGTTTCTCCAAGCAGTTTGGCCCGCAAACCGCTCCTTCAAAAAACCGACCAAAAACCAAGCGAGGGTAGAGCCCGCCCACCCTCATTTCCTACCTCTCTTCTTCCGCCCATCTCCGGCGGCAGCACCACCGCCGCCACCGGCGACGGCTGAGAGGGCGGCGACGGGACTGGTACAGGTGAGATTCAATTACTCATAAACTCTTTGATTTACAGACTACCACTCCATCTCAGGTCAGCCATGGGAAGTAGCCGTAGTGAATGTGCACGGAGGTGTCTGTGTTTCACTTCCAGAACTCGAGAGTGATCTCTTAAAAAGTGGTGATTTTTTTTTTCTTAAGTTCTAGAATCGTATGAAGAATTGGGTAGTGCCTATGTCTGCGGTTGTGTATCTTGTTGGGTTGATTTTCACGGTTGCAAAATTGTTTCTTGGATCACCCACTGAAAAATAAAGATGCAATTTTTATTGTTTACGTGCTGCAGATGGATGTTCTTTATTCCCAGCTTTATGAGAAATATAAAAGATTGAAGGTACATTAACTGCTGGTTCGTAAATTCAAAATGCATACCTTTTTTTTTTGTTATTTATTCTGATGGTCATATTTTATCTTTTCATTATTAGACGGAGAAGGATTCTGTTCTGGATGGATTCAGTCGCGAACAAGAATCAAAGTTTGCTAACTACGTTTCTGGTATTTCATTTATTTTGTTTTCGTATTCTACAGCTTGAGCAGGGAAACAAGAGTGTGCTTTTCGAACAATGTCGCTTATTTCCATCTACTGTGGTCACATTGGCTTTCACTATTAGCTTTGAATTTTTCATCAAAGAACTTTTTCTATTCTAGGTTTGAGAAAGTCTGATGCGATCTTTATCTTTCAGATTTCCACTTTTAAAAAATGGGGCATAAACTTTTGAGTATTGTCAGTTTTGTGCGTGAACATTTTTTTACCAATTTCAGCATATATAATTTATAGAGGAACAACTACCCAATTGATTATTCAAAACCCTATGGTAAGGTTCCAAATAAAATCCTATTTCATTGGTAACTGGTATGGTTAGATGAAAAACAAGGCAAATTTTAGTAACTAACTGTTGCAAGAATTACGTTATATCCAATTTATGAACTATGTGGTCATGGTAAAATGAGGTTTTGGGAAGAATTTATATTAAATCTCGTGCTGACTGCCACTAAATGTTGCCTGTATGATGGCCAATATATGCCACATTCATAAACTCTTAGTAATGCCCATAAACTGCAACCAGATTTTTAAAAAAATAGACATTTATTCCAAATCATCTATAGACTCTTTATATTTTAAAAATATAATGAAGCTCATCATTTTAGTTTTTTATGTTCATAGCTGCGGAAGAGGTAATTGAAAATCTTAAAAGGGAAAATGAAATCCTGAAAAAGCAAAGAGCTGAATTAGCAGGGCAGATATCTACAAACAGGTATATTATCTTATTGTTTTGACAGGTATCTGCTAAGGACTGGATAAGAATTCTGGTGTTTTTTTTATTAGGGAAGCTGAAAGGCAGTTTTTAAAACTTCAACAGCTTTTAGATGATGAAAAAGAAAAAGGTCAGAAAATTTGCCTCTTTTTTTTTTTAACTTTTTGTTGATTATATGCTTTTAATTTTTTTGTTCTAAATTAAAATTAAAAAAAGTTCTCATTCTCTGTCCTGTTGATCCAACTTCATGGTTCTTTCTCTTGCTATTTGTAACAAATGTTAAAAGGATTATTCACTTGTAGATATTTTTATGAAGAATTGGCTTCATATGTGGTTTCTACAACAATTACTGATGTGTGAAAACTAACTAAACTTGTTGTAAAAAGCTAATTTGCAAAATGGAAACCTGCAAATATATCTCAATGTTCTATCTGTGATGTTTTGCGAAGGACTAGGATAAAAAATTATTAGAAGCTATTTAATTTAACAATTAGTGGTTTTTTGAAGAATATAGCAGGCAATCCTAAAGAAGCTAAAATGGATATAGTTTGTAACCTGGTTTCTATACCTCCTTGGTTGTTCTGATTAATTTTTTAAAAGTAAACTTTTTTTTTTACTGAGAATTTATCCTGGAAGCTGAAGAGTTATTAAAACTCTGCAAAACCCTCTCAAGGGTTTATGTACAAAGAACAAGCAACCCCATCATATCTGTACTTAATTTTGGCAGCAAAAGCTCTTTCTGAAGAAGTTGAAAAATTTCAGAAGCTGTCGTCAGTTGAATCTCAAGAAGAAACTAAAGGAGGCCCGTTTGCAGGATCTAATGAGGGAAGCAGATTAAGGCCATTAACCAGGCAATTTGGCATTCAAACTGATGATAATGAAGCATCTGACCAGGTCAGGATAATAAGTTCCTGAAATTTTTTAGAAAACATATTCCATTTGCCTGTTTTCTTGTGGATTATTCAGTTCTACTTCTAATAGACTACTTTTGGCTTTTCAACTTTGCAGCTTAATTTCCATGCAGAAAAAACTGGGACATCAGGTACTTGTTTAGCCTTTAAATTGCTTCTTTTTTATTGTCAATTACTCATATTTCCTTTTTTGGTTGACTAGATATTGCAGGATATGTTATAAATGGTGTCGATCATGAAAATTGTTTGTTTCAAACGCTTCTTCAGAGCTTGGTTGGCTTAAAGTTTTCTTTGAGCCATCAAGTGGGCGACTCTAGTGTTTCAGTCCTTCACCAATCTAGTGGTATATTTTGCTTTATGAGTGTGCCATTTGTGCTGTTCTATTTGTTTTTACATTTCCTTAATGCAATAGTATTATGCTTGTTTGTGTCAATTGTACAAGTTGTGCTGGTTTTGTGAATGGTTGTTAGATGCTTTTATTTTATTTTTTCCTTTCTGTTTCATTTCTTGTAAATTGTTGTTTATATTCTTAGTAGCTATTTTAGGGTGTGTTTTGGTTGAGATGAAACTGGGAAAGATGGAACAATTTCTGCCAAGTGAGCTCCTAGGAAAATTTCTTCACGAATGTTTTTTTTTGCTTGGGACCCAAGAAAAGGGAAGATATTAAGGTTAACTCGTGTTTATACAATTGATTTCATTGATATGTGTTTTTTTTAAGTAGTTTTTTCGTCCGTGAAAGAAAGAGAGGTAGGTGATAGTGGAAGGAAACAATTTGTTAAAATTTGTTGACAGTTTTTATTTAGTGTTATTGTTGCCAATTAAAGTTTAAAATGTGTCAAACCTACCTGATTATTTGTTTTTGTTGTGCAATCTAGATTGTGCATAATATTTTTACCGAGATGTCCTTGTAGGAATCTGCATTTTATTAATGGTTTTCTCCTTTTACTTTGATAGCTTTTCTGTTCATTATGATGTTATGCTAACAACGTCCACGATTATGTCTATGGCTTGTATTAAGGCGTGCTTTCTCACCGTTCCTTTTTTGTGGTAGGTTATTCTTTCTTACTAAAGATGGACAGAAGCCCAGGCGGGGGCGAAGGTGAGCTACATTATCATGTTATCTCACTGGGCACTTTTGATCGAGTAGCTCCTGAGTGGATGAGAGACGATATGATTTTTCGCCTCAACATGTGCTCCATCTTCTTTGAGAGGTTGTTGAAAGTAATAAAAAGGCGCTACTGATATTCCTGAAGAATTCTAAGAATTTTATATATTTCACGGGATGAAACATTTGAAATTTGTCTGGTTAGATGCTCCTCTGCTGGACAACGCAACCTTCAAGATTCATTCTGACCTGATGATTAATCGTCTATCATCTAGTTTACTCTTAATTTGTGGGTAGTTAACTAGGCAGTAGCTTCACGTTCTAAAACCTTCTTGTTATCAACTGACTGGAGCAATTGAGCTCGCCCGGTTGTTAGAATGTTTGTAGACAGATTTGATCAATTTGTCCTTGTGCGTCGAGAACTGTGGAACGGTGCCTGCATCCTCTGGTGTATGTTTGGATTGTCTGCTGTATGAATTCTTGTACCACTTTGAAGTGCCTTGTCAGTGTATAGGTAGCTTCTATCACTTCAGCTGATTGTGTTGAGTATCGGTGATCTTCACTCATCATATTAGAGGTGAAAGTTGAATTATGTTATGTGCAAGGTGTCTACAGGAGGATTTATAGCCCCGCTTTGTAGTATGCTTTCTGTGAAGAAGGGTGTTCCTTTGTTGTACTTGCATCAATATTTTAGCTGCTCTCTTTGGAGTCAATCAGTCTTGAAAAGTAGGAAAGAGGGTTAAGTGTCCACACTTGCACCACCCTGCCAACCGGGTAGACTAATTAGTGGAAATATTTGTGTTAGCATATGCTTATAATACAAATTTCAACGCACAAAATTTAGCTTAATATCTAATAATTTTTCCTGCGTCATGGAAATGTTAAAAATTACGTCAAAGTGACCATCGTTCGTGGTCTGCGATTTGCTTGGACTTATAAATTGTAAATTCTCTCGGGTAGATTCCATATGACCGTATTGCCTGGGAATTACGGATAAGAACTTAGCCATTCTCCACTGGGTTTATGCATAGGCCTGGGAATTACGGATAAGAACTTGCCATTCTCCTCTGGGTTTATGCATAGAGCTAAACTAAACTTGCAGCACCATGATCAATTAGAGAAATACGTGAGTATAAACAAATATATATCTGCCCACCTTAGATCGACCGAATATTCACAACAAAAGAGTTTTGAGAGTTTGGCCCCCAGCTTGTAGCATAATACATAACAAGGAATCAACAAGCTTCGTCCCCAGTTCAGGACTACCCAACCACGTCTACTGATTAGGCCAACTCTCTATTTGCGGATTCACCTTCCTCTCCCCCCACCAATCTGTCGACTTCCTAAATCTTGCCCCCGTCTACATTAGCCTGCTCTCGTCAACAAATCAACGTGAACAGTAAGACAAATGCAGAATGCCATTAGCCAATATCATTGTATCTTGTCATCCAGCCTCCTCAAGTCCACAACCACAACACTAACGTTGTCGCTGCTCCCCCTCCCCAAGGCGAACTCCACAAGCAACGCCGCCGCCTCGGCAGGCCCGCCCCTCGCCGCCGCCCCCAGCACGCTCTTGGGCAGCAGCCGGCCGGCCAGGCACCGCCGGACAACCTTGCAAGCCTCCTCGCTGGTCACAACATCCCACAGCCCATCACTGGCCAATACGAGGAACTCGTCGGCGTCTGTTCTTTCCACCACCGTCACCTCCGGCACCGAGATAACATATGGCTTGAGGTAGTGGTCGCCGATGGACCTCGAAGTGGCCAGCACGCCGAGTACTCGGTGGCCATTCCAGTTGATGACACGGCCGCCGGCGGCCTCCACCCTCTCCATCTCGTCCGGCCTGTTAGGCTGCCCAAAATGTAACAATACATTAGTCAATCTACAATCTATCAATATAATACATAAACATTTCTTAGCATTAAGAAGAACAATAATACATCTATTTAAGAAAATATTTTAAAAATTCAATGATACAAGTGGCCACCCCAACCACATCAAACATTTCTGAGACCGCATTAAAAAGAATCAAAATCTGAAGAAATATGTTCTTATAAGAATAAAAAAAAGGCATTTAGATGATTAATCGTAGTATTAAAAATATTGAAGGGGGGAGGAGACCTCAATAAACCAATACCTTGTGATCGGAAGAGAGAGGGAGGACTTTCCCGCCACGACCCATGACCGCCCTCGAGTCGCCGCAGTTGGCGACGACCACCTCCGCCGCCGCCACCACGGCCACCACCGCCGTCGACCCCACAGTCTTCATCCCCTCACCCCCGCACACCTCGCCGTCCATCCTCCCGAACCCCACCTCCATCACCTCCTTCCACCCGGCCACGCCCCGCCTCTCGATCTCCTCCGCCACCACCGCGTGGAGCCGCTCCCGGCACATGGCCGCCACCTGCCCGCCGCCGTGCCCGTCGTACACCCCGAAGAAGTCTCGCCCGCCGGCGAACCCCAGCGCCACCGCCACCGCGTCCTCCATGTCCCGCCGCCGCCCGCACACAGACACCGCCGCGTGCCCCCCTCCGCGGCCGCCGTACTCCTCCGCCACCGACACCGATATCTCCGCCCTCGGCTCCGCCTCCATCCGCTCCTCGCCGGAGGCCGACTTGATTCGCAGCACCTCCAGCCGCCGCCGTCGCCGCCGGCCGTCGGTGGCCATCGTCGCCGACGATTTTGGGAGGAGGGTGCACGGGGGTCGGGGGGGTGTAAATAGGGGTGTGGTGGGGGATTGTCGTGGAGAGATCTTGTCCGTCAGATTGGAAGATCGGAGGGTGAGGCGCCACATGGGAAGGCGAGTGGACCGGGGTGGGGGGCGAATATCGACGTGGTGGGTTCGGCGGGATACGTGGTAGACTCAGCCTCGTTGAAGGGCTCGTGTCGGGTTTGTGGGTCCCTTCCCCCAGATTTGCTGGGCGGGGCCCCCTCTGGTTTTCTCGTGCTAAGATAAATTAATTAATTGATTAATTAATTAATAAAAAAAGATCACGGACATTTTCGCGTCATCCAACCACGTACGATAAAAATGATCACTGCTTTTCTATTCATATGTAGTCTGTCTGTAGGAAATAGAGGATGTAGACGAATAACGTTAGTCGTCGACGTTAAGATAACAGGATTTAATTAATAAATAAACACCTCGAAGGTCGGGGTTTAAAAAAAATCAATTTTTCAAAATTTTTTAAAACTAAATTTTATTGTTAAAATTGAAAAAAGTTTGTCATAGTTGAAGTTTATTGACAGGGTTAGAGAAGGCTTGGGTGTTTTCGTCGGTCGAATTGAGATAATTATTTTTAAATTTAATTTATTGGTGTTTTAATTAGCTTTTTAGTTAATCTGAATCTAACAAAGTTTAATTTAATTTAATTTAAATTCATGTTTATAAAATATTCTTAGGATTTATTCATTTGGCGAGAAAATAATATAGACGATATATAAATTTAAATAATCAACTTTCATAAAATAATTATAATTAGTATATTTTATATTTGTTATTCTATATATAAATGAAATATGGTTGCGTTTAAGGAGGTGTAGAAAATGATTATAATTACTTAAAAATAAGTCACTCGGGTGCTCTCCTATATGCAAATTTATTTTTTTTTATTTTATTCTTGAAAAAAATTCGTATAAAATAAATATTTAATTATAATTAAAATTATTTTGAACATAATATTACATTAAATATGTATTATTTTATATAAAATACATAAGATATATAATACTTTTAGTAAAATTGACTGGTCTAAGATTTTTATGTCATTTATATTATTTTTATATTAATCAAATATAACGTTAATAACCAAAAGAAAATTGAATCAAAATTTTTTTATTAATTTGATTTTATTTATTTATATATAAAATCGAATTTAAACTCAATGAAATCCGGCTAAACTGACCTAAGTGAGTATGTGTTTGCATTTGGCATTTGCCAGCATTAAAAGCAGATACACATGCACGTTTAATGGTTGGGCCGGCATGCCAACCATTTGATTATATTTTACATTTGTATGAGTCGGTCAAATGACCAACTTTGCTTCTTAGATTGTTCATTTGTACTTTCTTGCTTGTCCGTATCCGATTTTCCGCTGATCCGGGCCCACCAGGAATTGGACGTGGCAAGAAAAGAGAGACTTGGCGTGCGAGGTCGGGAAGTGGGCCCTCCATTGTTTATTATTTGGTAATTTGGACTTTGCAAAAGCAATTCGCACGGTGGCTTTGTGTTAAACCAGCTTTTAATTGATTCATACCCACTAATAATAAATGATCTAGATGCTATTATTTACATCAAAACCTTGTTTCAAGAGCTAATTAGGATCTCGCTTTGTATTAGTAAGAAAAAAAATGGTCATAGATTAAAAGATTTCTTTGTCGAAAATTAATGTAATATCATACATAATTATATTTTAATTTTCAATATGAGCTCAATGTCAATCTTCTTTATTTGACTTATAATTAAAGCTTTTATCGAGTTGAACGCGAAATCAAACAAAGTTTAGAAACTGGTCAATTATGAAGGCAAAGTGGCAATCCGGGTTTAAAAGGTTTAAAATATGTTAATTACTTGTAAGCATGATAAGGATTATTCTTAACGTTTTTTAAAAATTAAGTGCGCACAATGATATCGAGGACTTGATAATTTACGGTCAAAATACCATACAACTAATCTATCCATGCAATAAATGCTTCAGAGGTGCAGAACTCAAGTTTTGGTTCATGAACCTTGTTTAGCAAATGAATTAAACGATAAAATAGTCGAGAAATCTTATTTGATCAAATTCTACTTTTAGGGTCTAATTGATAAGCATGAAAATAGTATAAATTAAAAAAAGCATATAAAATAAAAATATAATGAGATAAAATGACACGATTTTTTTAAAATTTTCCATTAAAATAATAAAAAAATAAAATAAAAATAAAATATATTTTTGTCTGTGCATGTTTATTGCCTATTAAAATGTCTTTTATTTTTTTTAAAGAAAGATATTATTTTGTATAATTAATTTTTTTTACTATATTTTAAGACATTCAATTATAAAAAAATTATGACCTTTAAATTTTATATTTTTTATATATAATTTCAGGACAACTAAATAGACCCTTAAGAATCTAGCTAACTGACTATATATCTTGCAAATATATAAAATCTAACTGCTTAACACTTCTATTCCAAGTTTTTCTAACGTCTTCACTATTATTAATTAATTAGTCTTAAAATAGGGGAGACAATAATATGCATATAATTATGCTTCGTGACTCTTAATTAGTCTTTTCAAAAGGGTGACTCGTCAAATTAATGTTGATAGATTGAGCAAAAGATTAAAGAAACTTAATTACAAATAATTTGAAAAAAAAACTAATAGTAATAAAAAAAATAAGGGTTTCAATGAGAAGAAAATTATTCTGACAAGGTTTGAAGTGACCAATTTGAAATTTCAACAAAATTTTCGTCATTATAAGAATCTTATTTTTCATGTAATGATGTTCAACTAAATTACTTTTAGTTATACAATCACAATTTGTGTAATGTCCAACAAATTTTCTTGTAACGAGAATCATGAAAAATAAAAATCCCTGGCATAATAACCATTTGATTACAATTTTTCACAAATAATCTCACCTTTGCAATAATTCACGACTTAATTATTAAAAAAGGACCATTTTTAGTGGAAATAAAATCTAACATCAAACTTTTTGCATTTGTATCTAACACGAGCTCTCTCTATCAAACAAAGTTGTAAAAGTTTTTTTTGACTCCAAAACCCCCCGAAATCGAGTCTATTTTATGATTCCCAAGTTATACTCCATGAATGATTTCTTATTGATAGATTTTACGATTGATTCTCAGATTCTCCCTAAATTTTCATGAGTCAACTAAATAAGGTTGTAAATGTATATAATTTTTCTTTCAATTAAATAAAATCAATAGTTTAAAATATCATAAATCATATATTTATAAATTTCTAGTATCAAAATTAATACTATCTAGTAATTTGAGATATCTTTTACTTGTTGGATCGAAAAATTAATATAAATTACTCTAAATCAACTTGGAGTCGATAAAAAAAGATTAAAAAAATAATATTGTTTACTTTGACACTTTGTACTCTACCAACTCAATTCTGAATTCCCATTTTTTAAACTATGCTATCAAGTGTGTGTGTGTGTATATATATATATATATATATATCAATTTCAATGGCCACAATTTTTATTATCTAGGGCATTAGCTTGGCATCCTTGAACCACTCAATGGTCCAAGCCTTGCATTTTGGCCATGCATTTAGCAACCACTTTCACTTGGTTGATCAACCACAGGCCATTCATGAACCAAAACAGGGATCATACCAGCTGTAATGCGCTTCAAATCACCAAAATTGACAAATTCCTGCCATTCTTTGAGAGCCAAAAGAAACCAAAGAGAACCTTTCACAAGTCCATCTAGCCAACTTCGTACATTTGTTGGCACGTAAGAATGACCAATCATAAAAGGACGCAACATTGTGTCATAGGAGTCAGCCAACAGGCCAATCTGCCAAGAACAAACATATAAAAGACGTGCCGTCCAATTAGATATGTGTACATTTTGTAACAGATGGCAATTTGCAACCATATATTATATGCGTAAGATATATGAAATCTGAAGTATTTGGTAATCAAGTATAAGGTAACCCAGTAGACGTTTTGTGGGAATTCTATAATCTTTCCTTGTAAACTATTCCCGATCACAATCATGAATCATGCATCTTTTTTTTTTTAATGGTACCTTTGTTTTGTTATGTGATCTTAATCATTCTTATGGACGAACTCCAAAAGAGAGAAGTAAGACTGTTGATATTTTTTTGGAGGAAAAAGATGGAATGATTTCTTGTGTCACAACACGTACCCCATTTCTTTTCCAACTCCTTTCCACATAATAGTGACTTGTGAGGATCCAGACCAACTTTTCTTTATGAAAGTATACATATTATATCTGATGATATCGCAACGAGGAGATGAGATATTTTCCAATGCAATTAACTAATACTTGTATTGTGATTGCCGTGCATGTGTATTATGAGTAGCATATATGTTATTGCAACATTGGGGTCTAAGATCCACTGATGATTACTAATTAATCATGCCTCCTAAAACTTTAAGCCATTAGTCATTGAATATTGAAAGATGTTCATCATGTGGAGTTTGATTATATATAACCAGCTTTTAAATAATTTTTCTGGGAATTTAGTCGATTAGTGTGTCTTGCATTTGGATTTCACGAGTCCTCTACATAGTATAATATTTATGCTTTTATTTTACGGAACTTGTCAGCTTTTGTTTGTAGATCAAAGGGTATATATATTGTAAACATTATCATTAGAGGCAAAGGATTAGTAATCTTCTGATGGTTGAGGGTGATAATATTGATAAATTTGAAGGGGAGCAGCCGGGCAAATGTGACACGTGGTTTATATATTGTTACTTACAACCACCGAAATTCAAAGGCCATATAATTTATCATCGAATTGTCACCGATAATATATTAGACTATTAGTCATGAAGGTGTCACGGAAGTTGATTAAATTGGCTTGTCACCTAACCACCGCCGAAATTTTATGACATCAAACTCGTGTAAGCGACCCATTTTGTCTTGCTCTATTTTAAAGTCTTTCCTTGTTGCCTAGTAAATCACTCAAAAGCAGTTGGCTGACCTTCGTCCATAACTGCACCTCTTGAACTTCTTAAGTTGATGGAAAACACACAAAACAAAACAAATACGTAGAGAGGTTTGCAGAAGGCATTAATTAGTTGAGGCAGGTGAGGCCACATTGACAACAGGCTGCCATGGGTTCTTTGGAGTTGAAGAAACCTACACGTTGATCTCCCCCATAGAAAGTGGTGACATGGAGTAACACCAGTTGTTGGCTTCTTGTGCAGTTGTGCTCATCTTAATCTGCTTCCTGCATTTGTTGGCTAGTTGGGCTGTCACAAATTAGTTGCGCTCTGATCAATATGAAAAAATATCTTCGTCACCAATTCCAACTTACAACTCCTAGTCATGTCTGCTTTGGAAAAAATCTGCTACTCATCTCTACCTTGATCATCATCAAGTTGGTAATTACTTGTACTAAAATGACGGTACTCGACGTCAGGTTGAATGCTAAAGAGACGTAGTTACCAAAGCAAAGCCAGATGGTAATCGGAAAACTCATCTAAAATATGCCAAAGCTTTTACGGAACTGCATGCTAATCAATCAAATTGCTTTTGTCTGGAAGAACATAAAAAAATGCCCGGAGTGCAGTGAAGTGTCATGAGCTGTGTGACTTTGCTGCAAAAGAGGAACATAGTGGATCTTCTTTTGGTGGCAACGTTGCAGGGTGCAGATGGATAGACTCATGAATATCACCTTTGCGACCCTTGGAGCGGCTAAGTAGCGGTTTTCTTTGATTGTAACTTTTGTATGGGAGGCACCGGCCAAGCTAACATTGGACCGAACTAAGGAGCCAACAGTAAAAGACCATGATTCAAGGCCAGACTAGCCCACAGAAACTAGTGAATATGGTTCTTTGTGGTAGTATGGAGGCCGGTTATAAGCAGCTACTTGCTGATCGGAGTTACCCCCTATTTATTTTCTGATATGGATTCTGGGTTTTATTTATTTTCTGATTTAGATTCTGGGCTTTCGAGTGCGTTGGTAAGCTAGAATTATAAAATTGTAAAAGATAGACAAAGTTAGATTGAGATGGAAGTCATACTAGCGAGGGTTGAGATACATGACCTGCTGCAAGCCTGTGATCCATCAAGAAAAAAATTAGGCTTTTTTTCGAGACAACTAGATAACATTAAATCAACTTAGGTATTACAAATACAAAGTTATAAGTTGAATACATTAAAAATGAATTAGTGGCGGATTTTATAAGAAAGTTAGCCAATATATTTTTATCTCGAGAAAGAAAATTAATTGCTTAATGCAATTTTTGTCTCCCTGGTCGACTATAAATGATTCAGATTTCCAGTCCTACTAACTGGATTGTTGAAAGAATAATCTAGTTAAATGTAGATGAAATGCAAGTTTTTACAAATCTCAAGAGAAATTGGAAAATTGTAACATCAGTATTATAACGTGATTGCATTTTATGAGTGTACATTTAATTAAAACACATTTGTATATTCTTAATTAATGAACCAAAATTAAATACCCATTTAACACGTGGGTGCAAATTTAATCAATATTGATAAGATATTAGGAGGTTTGGGAAAATATATTAAAATTTAAGTTGGATAAGTGCATGAGCTGGTAATAATTTAAAAAAAAAACAGAATGAATGGATTAAAAAAAATAAGATGCATAGATCTAAATGTATCATCATATTTATCCTTCTTCCTGTGCGTAGTAATTGTTAAAGATGAAATTACAAATTACAAAAATATTGGTATAACATAAAATTGTAGGTAAAGTTGCAATCTCTTCGAAAGTGAACTTTTTTTAAAAGTTACAATCTATTCGATCAAGATTCACAATTTTAAAAACTCCACCTTTTTTATTAAAAGACAAGTATCTCGTAAAAGCACTCCTTTATGGAAAGATATATTGGCTTAAAAATTAGGATAAAGCAGTAACGCGAGAGTAAATATGAGAAAAAAAATTCCCTTTATTATTATAATACACTAGTTTGACTTGTTTGCAAATCGAATCAAAATGATAAACTTTTGGATGCTAATTCATAACTCATTAAAATGCAAAACTAACCAACATCGACTTACATCACTCAAGGAGAAGGAATCTAATGCGCAAAAAAATCGGAAATGCATGTAAAGGCTCAAATGATGGGGCTAATGCAAATAGGAAATCTTAAGTATATCGAAATTACAAAGAACAAAAAGATTTATGGGAAAATCCAGTGAAATCTCATGTAATAAGGACATTTGAAAATTTTTCACAAATATGTATAATTCACATTTAATAAAACCTTACACAAAACATTTTATTCATTTCATTTTCACACACAGAACATTCATTAGGTATTCCACCTCTTTTACGTTATATCAGTGAGCATTAACAACCAAATTTTACATTCTTCAGGTTGTTGATTTATTCGATCTTCGCATAAGTCTTTCCTACAAAGCAAACCTAGAAACTCTTACAACTCATATTTCTTCTTAGCTTCGGGTACCTCCACAAGTAATATGATTTAGTATACATAAAATTTATTTAACCTTTAATTTTAGAACTTAAAAGCTTAAAAAATTCTTACACAAAATAGGTTAGAACTGCGTACCCCAAAATATTTCGTTTGCAAATAAACTACAGGGCTTGGAGAATTCTTACACGAAATAGGTTCAAGTTGCATGCCTCAAAGTATTTCGTTTGCAAAACAGAAAACCAACAACAACACCAATACAAAAACTAGTTTTTTTCCAAAAATGGCCCAAGGCCTCACATTTCACGTACATGATAGTTAAATACACCTCCAAAAAACAAGGAGGGAGAGATACAAAACAAAATTAAAAGTGTTTCACACATAAAACAGAAGGCCCAGCCTAGCATTTCCAATCCTCCTCGTGATCCATGTACCTAGGCCGGTCAAGACCACGACAACGCACCTACATAAATATAAACAAAACTCATCAGCAACGAGTATCACTAAGTGTCAAATAACTAATAAGGAAAATAATAAACTAGCAAATTAACAACTCAATTGTCTACGACAAAATGAAATAAAACAAAAATTTCTCCATACACACAATCTAAGTCACAAATGGCCGATAAGGCCTAATTATAATTATTGAGATATCATACACATAACTGGAAGACTCAACATTAATGTGCCAGTAATGGCTAATAGGGCCTAAAGGATAATGACCATCATATCTCGAATACCCGAATAAGCATGTACGTGTAAGATATACACTCCTAGCAAGTTATATAAATGATAATCATAATCAAACAATTAACTACTAATCAAGCACCGTTGGTGGGTACCAACCAAGCCCCACAATTAACCACTAATCGAGCACCGTAGGTGGGTACCGACCCCCTCGGTTAGCATCATGCTCTCATCTACCATGTTTGTACAAACAATTCGAAAACACAAAATAAAGGCCTAAGTAGGCAAAATCAATAGTGCCAAAGTGCAACTTTTAAATTGGATCTTGTATTTTCGAAAACTTATCAAGAGATTTCATCATTGAGGTTTTATTAGTCTAAAAAAATCTATAAGATGACCCGTAGATAGTGAGATATAACAAAACGCCACTAGTTACACCCTATGGTGTGAAAATAAAATACGTGAACCAAATAGTAAATCAAGCGGAGGGAGAGTTTTAACATACTTGAGAAGAGCTCCTCATCTTACAATGGCAAGCTCAACTCCACACGGCCTAACAATGCAGACTACTCAAAACTTGTATGATGCACACATGTAATGATATGTAACATTCCTAGATGCAGCAAATGACATGGCTTGCAGGACAAAATTAAATACACCACACACATTACATCATACCAGAATTATACAATGAGCATGCCAAAAACTGTATGTAATTCTGATAAAATAAATAAAGATGTTAAAATGAAGATTCGATATTTTATGAAATATATTGCGGAATTCAATCGGCACTCTTAAATTTTAATTTAAGATATCGAGAATCCTAGAGAACCAAGGCAATTTTCACGAGATGTCTGAGAAGGTAATCAATGACTAGATCTCAATAAAATTATTAAAAAGTAAATCAACTTGCTGGTTAACTAGTTTAAATTAACCTTGGTGATAATACCATCGTACCAATTTCAGAATAGCATAAATTGAAAGATATTAGATCATAAAGATCCCGTGAGCTCTATCGAAACTACTTGAGATATCGAGTCAACCCATGCCCGTACTCTTTAATTATGGTTTATTTTATTAATTAAAATAATTTGATAATGCTCAACTAATTAGGATAATTAAGTTACATTATTATTTAATTTAGGATTTCACATCAAAATCAATTTTACAACCAAATGCAGGCTAAGATGTATACTCGAATGCATGCTGACATAACTCTAGCACGACACGTGACCCTAGGCTACACTAAACAACTAAATAATGCACGCATTGATTTTACAATTGGGCTAACTAAAATAACTTAACGACAAAGAGACCCAATATCAAAACCCACAATACCACACAAAAAATCTCGCCCAGCACTGAACCGATTTAACCAAATCGACCGCATGCTACTCGGACCAAGCCAAACACAAAATGGGAAAAATCAAGCATAAAATACTGGGTTGACGGGCAGGGTTTAAACTAATTAGGTAAGCGTTAAGTTGTAAATATGCCATTAATTTGATTATCCTATAAACCTTGTATGGACTTCAATTTCTTTTATCAATGTGTGACATTGCTTAGATGCGTCAACTGCTTATCTTCTTGATATCGAAAGAAAATGAACAGAATATTTTCTCAAATAAATATGTCGTTGCCCACCAGAAGATGCATTGCACAAAAGCCATATTAAGAAGCTCGTCTCAAACTCTTTCCTCATTGTGCAATACATTTTGTGATTGGTGCATATATTGATACAGAGAATATAAAATTACAATTAGTTTAAGGATAAAATTAGTTTTCTCTCCATTTTTTTTAAAAATTTTCAACTTTTAATGTGTGCTGCTAGATCAGGTCAGTTTAATTTAAAAAATATAGTCAGAACTAAAATCTCCTATGCAATTTTTTAGTTTATTAAATGTATGGCTAATGATGCTTTATAGTAATTAAATTAATACTTTCAGTAATTTTAGTTAATTATTTTTATTACGTACAATGAAAAAATAATTATAACTTCCGATAGCTTCCTGAAGATTAATAGAAATACCGATTTTATTACTAAAAAATATGAAAAATCATAGGCCTTAAAAAAAACCTTTTACTAAAATTCTTATTTTTAAAAAAAAAACATCAAGCCACGTGCCTTAAACAACACGGACAGTCAACACTGCCGGCTCCACCAATAAAAACCTGCCACGAAAGCAAACCAAGCACGGGTCTTCCACACGCCCAGTAATATCTCATCCACTCGTGTTGGGCTTGTTGGCCAGCCAGTGACGTCTCTTCTCCTACCTCTAAACGCTCGAGCTTTGATCCCATGGCATCACCTCCTTCCTTAATCTTAACACCTCGCTTCCGAACATCTCCAAACTCTCGTCTAAAGTCAACAGGTTCGACTTCTTTCGACTACAATTCTCATTCTTTTTTTTTCCCCATTTCCATTGATGTAGGATGTTTGGACTTCTTACATGATGTGTTGAAAACGAATGAGTTTGTGTTGTTTATGGCTGGCCAGTTTGTCTCTGGTAGATGAGCTCTGTTGATGCTTCATTGGGTTTTTACCAATGTCAAAATATAAGTTGGGCTGCGTTCTTATAATTTTTGAGTTTCTGCTTGTTTTCTTGATCCCCAAAAAAACTCCACCAGTGTTTGTGCATTGACGGTCTTAAGCCCAGAAAAAAATAGAGGGATGGTGTCAAAAATTTTTCATTTGTAATCACAAGAATTAGAGTTCGGGATTCATGTCCCCGCATGGTTAGAAGAAGAACAATAAGAAGCTTTTCTTTCTTCTACCACTACCCTGCTTCATTTAATAGGTTTAAGTTTTTGTTATGGGAAGTCTCATTTTTTTCATTACTCTGTGATGTTTGGCCTTCTGACATGTATGCACGCATACGACTAGATATGATGTCTTACTTATATAAGATGGCTCGTGAAACCCTTAATTATTTACAGCTTATAAATTGTTTTTTTGGGCTCTTCAGTGATCTGATGCATTGTAATGGATTCAAGATCTTTGAATTGTTGAACTTTAAAGCATATGTTAGTCAAGCCATGGTGCCTATTTTCTGCTGTAATGTTTGGCATGTAACCTTTCATGATTATTTTCTGCAGAGATTAACCTGATGATGGTTCACTCAATCTCAAATGCTACTCCCTGGCAGCAATCAACAAATGTATTCTTTTTATTCAATTATTTTTCACCTATGAACGCTATTTATTAGGCTTGTAAGCATGCGTGCAAAAATAAATTTACTTTGGGCATTTTCATTTATAGGGAGTTGATTTTCTTGATCCTCTGGATTTGCCAAGTCTCAAGAAAAATGGGCACCTTTTGTTTCGTAAAGCTTGTGGGAGCCCTACATTGACTGCCTTGGTAAGAGATTGCTTCCTCAATGATTGTAGTTACGGGAGAAATCTCAGAGTAAAATTAGTCCCTTCTGCCCAAAATGGAAGGTCTCGTCACAACAAACATAGCTGGGAGTCCACCTATGATGATGAGCATAAATCGAATCTTAATGATTCAGATGCTAATCTCAATGAGACGAGTTCAATTGCAAAATCTGCTGCATCACTTCCTGGCAACTTCAACTTCAAATTTCTTCCCTCAAAGATTGAACATGGTAGTGCATTGAATCTTCAAGATCTTTATGATAAGCTAAAGGCAGTACAAATGCATTTGTTGGCATCTGAAAAATGGAATGCTCCACTCCTAAAATTGTATGATAGGTAAGCACTGGCATTGTATCTAGAAGTTTTTCTTGAATAGCCATAGTGCTGCAACTGTTCTCTTGACAATTCTGCTTATTTATATTGGGTTGATTTGGCAGGAAATACTTGGCCAGTGCTACAAACTTGATTAATTTTTTATCATTGCAAACCCTTGAAATCCAGAACCTCAATGAAGAGTTATACTCCGTTGGTTTATCAAACTTGGATGGCATCAACTCATGCATTCTATCAAACGTTAATGCTATCATTGGGATACTTGAGCAGTTGAAGTCTTCCTTGATAACGACCAATCTGGATACTGATGCACTAATATCAGCTGGTGATAACAACCAAATAGTGAATATGCGTGCAATGCGAAAAATGGTATCTAAGCATGCCAAAGCACTATTTGGTGCAATTGAAAATGATAGGCAAAATTATGTAATGGTTACAGTTGGGAAAGAAGCTATTCATAATGTGAGTCTTGTAGAGGATCTTCTAAAGGCAGGGGCAAATATAATTCGAATCAACTGTGCACATGATGACCCCAATGTCTGGGGTGAGATCATCAGAATTGCAAAATGCTCCTCACAAATTCTGGAAAAACCATGCCGCATACTAATGGACTTGGCAGGACCGAAGCTTAGGACAGGAGCAATGGAACCTGGACCAAATGTTATGAGAGTATCACCGAAGAAAGATCGTAAAGGAAGTGTCATTTCCCCTGCTCAAGTTTGGTTGTCTTATGATGGATTAGAACCTCCTCCTTATATACTTCCAGATGCCTGTATTTACTTGGACAGTTATGAGCTTTTTGATAAGGTTGAGGCGGGTGATACTATAAGGTTCTCTGATTTCAAAGGTAGACCAAGAATGCTTAAAATCACTCAAAAGCTCCCCATGCAATCTGGCATTGGTTTCTTAGCCGAGTGTTCAAAAACTGCTTATGTGGAGTTGGGCACTAATTTTTGCATAAAACATAAGAAGAGGAAGCTCTCACTTGGGCAGGCAGTAAATATACCTCCCGTCGAACAATATACACATTTAAAATCAGGGGATTTGTTAGTTATATCCAGAGATTCTGCACCAAGTGAAGCTGGAAACTCCAACAATGGTGCTGCTCGGATAACATGCTCTTCTCGACTTCTATTTGATTCTGTCAAACCAGGTGAACCCATTTCATTTGATGATGGGAAGATATGTGGTATAATACAGGGGGTTAGCATGTCAGAGATTGTTGTGTCTATTACTCATGCAGGCCTCAAGGGGTCTAAGCTTGGATCAGATAAATCTATCAACATTCCAAAGAGTAAAGTGAAGTTCAAAGGTCTCACTTCAAAGGATCTCATGGATCTAGAATTTGTGGCTGCAAATGCTGACATGGTTGGGCTTTCTTTCATTCGCCAAAACTCTGATGTTGCCCTTGTTCAGCGGGAACTTGAGAACAGGGGCATTGAGAAGCTTGGCATGGTGTTGAAGATTGAAACCCAGAGTGGGTTTGAGAAGCTGCCTCTATTGCTGCTTCAAGCCATGCAATCCCCCAACCCTGTTGGAGTTATGATTGCAAGGGGAGATCTTGCAGTTGAGTGTGGTTGGGATAAATTAGCTGGTATCCAAGAAGAGATTCTCTCCATTTGCAGTGCTGCCCATATACCTGTTGTGTGGGCAACACAGGTTTTGGAGTCACTCGTAAAATATGGTCTACCGACCAGGGCAGAAATAACTGATGTGGCCTGTGCCATGAGGTGAATCTCATGAAACCTTCATCTATATTTATATTTTGTTCATGAAGTTGATTGAGATTTAATACATACTACCAACCAGTGATATAAGTTTAGTTAATTATTACACCGCTCAAGAAAGAGCAAAAGATTAGAAGATATAATTTTCCAAACATAATACATGTCATGCTACATATGTAGTTTTCCAAAGGCAAAAATGGTTTTTTTGTTTCCTATAAGATTAGTCCCGACAAATTGATAATTTATGGTCCGAGAGACGTGAAGGAACAAGTTACAGTTCTTGTGACTAATATGTTTGGACCAACAGATGTAATATTGCTAACATATAACAATGCTTGTGTCTTTCCAGGGCCAACTGCATCATGCTGAACAAAGGGAAACATATTGTAGAAGCTGTTTCAACGTTGGACTCCATCTTGCGCGATAAATATGCAAGAAAAAATTGATGGCCGTTGTAGCCAGTTCTCATCTGTAAATAAATTTAAACTGTACTAAGATACAGATAACGAAAAATGAGATATTGAGCAATGCTAGCCGTTCCAAACTATCTGTAGATGTTATGTGATAACTCAAATACTACCTATAAGTAGTATCAGCCATGCAAAACAAAGCCATTACGTGCATGACAGATGATAATGCAACATAAAAAATAGTTGGTCAGGAAGTTGTGCTAAAATGGTTCTTTGTTCAAATCGATTTGGTAGCTTCCCATCACCATCTTCTCCTCATTTCTACTCTTCCTGCCACACTCTTGATCATCATCATTATGACTTCCTTTCTTTTCCGGCCGGCCTTCATCTTCCTCCACTCCGGCCATCCCTGCCGCCTCCACTGCTCTCCACCTAGTCCCCTTCTCCTCTCCCTCTCTCTTGAATTGCGCTGCTGCCTTGTGCATTCGCCTAACAATGGTAAAGAACTCTTCCACTTTCTCATCCATTGCGAACTGCTGCTCTAGGCAGCTCCCTTCTCCGCTCCTAGCCTTGGCCCTTCTCCCTCGTTGTTGCCCAATGCCCGGCCTCTTCTTCTCTTGATCCATCTTCCTTGGTAAGACACAAGAAGACAACATAAATGATAGAAATTATATATACATATCTGATGAGGTGTTTGAGGTATCAACGAATCATGTTATGTGGCATACAATGCTCCACGGTTTTGTTAAAAGCGAAAAGTCTTCATTTGAACAAGCCGAATGCTCCGGACAGGACCTTTTTGAAAGGATGTCCACCGGCCATGGAAAGAGATAAAGATGTACAGCTATCTCCAATTTGCCGACTACGGTTTGCATGCAGCCTTAGCTACCACTGTTCATAATGTTAGGTGTAGTCGCTGATGGGAATTCTGAAAGAGTGGAATCTGTAATATATATGATCTTTCAAAAGTGGTCTGAACAATGGAAAAGATTCATGCAGCATGTATCACAGGCAGCATATTTTAATTTCACCAAATGGGTTTTAAGCCATATGCTTGCCGACCTTGAGAAGCTGCTTTTTAGTGACGAATTTGGTGCTTCTCTTCGTGAGACTGCTATCTTCTCTTTATATGAACACTGTTGAGCGTTGAATAAGAGAAGTTGCTGGTGGACGTCCTACTGGTCGAGATTGTCCTCTGTTTAAAGCTTTCGTGACCAGTACTTATGTTAATCATATTTTCTATGGTAATGCATGTCTTATTTAGGCAAATTAAGTCTATGTTAGTTGAGATGAGAGTAAAAGATATGAGCGAGTCCATCTAATAATCACTTTCCAGGAGGTAATTCCCTTCTGAATGTTTCTGATCGAATGGGGATTAATGCATGTCTCATGGTCAGTTAACATATAGATTAATGCGTGAATAAACTCAAGTTCACAAGAACCTCATTTAGAGGTTAAACATTCTCATGATAATACACCTTTCTTTATTCAAGATTATTGGAAGCATAATGATTTTGATATTTGTAACAATTGAGACAATAAAAAGATTTGTTCCATAGATATAAAGAGATCAATGCATGGAGCAAAATAAATAAGCAAAAAAAAAACCGAGCCAAAGGATTTTACTTATAACCAGTTTCCTCTTTCTTTCATGTGTTAAATATCACTCAAATACTTTGAATTGTCTAAATTTCACTCATAAAAACTTGTTTATTTTGCAAAAATATGAATTGTTAACGAAGGTTTAAGTATTATATTTTCCGTAGCTTTAAATATATTTTGATCATCGTAATTTATCTAATGATATTTTTCGGAGAGGTTTTTGATAATTCCTAAAGATTTAGCAATAGTTACAGAAGTTACACTTTATTTGATTATTTATTATAGAAATAGTTTTTGAGGATTGACATCATTGATTAATTGGGTTAACTGCATGATTAATTACACAGACACAAGATAAAACGTGTGGCCAAAATATTCTTCAATGAGCAATGAACATAAGACAATTTAGTTCATCTAGGAATATTAATGCTCTGGGAAAAAAGATATTGAATCAATTAATTGGAAAATCACTCCTTAAATATGATTGGCCTACCGTGGAAAAACGGAGAGAACTCCAAATCTTGTGAGAGCAAACACAAGCAATAAAAATCTTAGCCAAACCCAGTCCAAAATTGCGTAAGGGGATTTGTGAATCTATGCATAAGTTGAGGTTTATATATTGTGCTTTCGATCACTATATATCTATATATGGACAAAAATTTACTGTGTTTGAGCACATGTAACTTAACTACCTGTGCTCAAATTTAATTCCAGCAGTTGGATCGTCCAACGGCTGGAATTCATTCTCCCCTCACCCTCCCTCTTCCTCTCTCGGTGCGCCATACGACCGGCCGGCGACCTTCGCCGGCTTTCGGCCAACACAGGACCAGCTCCACCGCGGCCCCACATCTGCCGCCGGGTTCCCCCCCTCCACCCCGCCTTGTGACGAGCACCGTCGCGGCCCCCGCCCCTGCCTGTCAATTCCCTTCCCCGCCCTATTCCCCTCACCCCCCACCGCCCGTGTCGCCCCCAACCCGCGCCAGCACTCCAAGGCGCCCCATTTCCCCCACCCGGGTGGGGGGAGCGGCGCCTGCGGCCAAAGGGGG
>JAVDBV010001111.1:0-18858 GCA_032619315.1 Piper longum
TTTAAATCGGCCGATTCCGCACGGAATCGGCCGATTCGTGCATCTATGGGTAATACACAAATTTGTGTAGTGGGATTTGTTGGGACAAGTCCATTTATCTTTTGGCTCGCTAATCCTTTGTATATATAAAATCAATTAGACCGCCGACACCTACTCCGTCATGCAAATCGAACAAATTCCTTGTCTTAATGTGGGGTCGTGAAATGGGCTTTAAGTTAGAATTGGGCCCTGCGGTTACTATGGCTCGAGTACAAGGAGGCCCAACCGTAGGTACAACCATCGAAGTATGCTCAATAATGCAAAAGTTGACTAAGATCCGTATCGGAACGCATTTTTAGCGAATAATAAATTTCTGGTGGCAACTTGTAACAAACCCCAATCTCTTCCTTATGAGTAATGCCCCCTCAAGTACATTTGTAATTTGTACAATCATGGCATTGATCCAACTCCTAACCATCGACTACCCACCTCATGAAATTCAAGTAGCCATACAGAGAATTATATGGTTTTCTTTCCAAACTAAGCATTACACCGATCTTCACCTTTGCATGTTAGCTGCACCATCCTTAAAACACGTTGTAGACTGGCATCAATTTCACTATGAAAGTAAAAAGCTAAAGAGTGATGAGCAGAGAAATAATTCGGGCAATTAGCTAGCAAGATCTTTGCTGTTCCATTCCCATATGACCTTGTAAATTTGCGATGAGTTGTCATTTCGGAAATCATTTTCCGTCTTGGGCAAATTTTTGCTTTTAAAAACAGCAATTTGAGATGCAAAACCCGGTTCCACATTCGCCATGCCGCCAACACCACCAAACTCAACTGTGTAGTTATGTTTCAAAGCAAGGCAGGACGCCCAGTCTTCAAACTGTTCCCTGGTCCATTCAAATTTGTGATCATGGTTGCGAAATTTGAACTGAAGAGAAGGTTCTTTGTCTCCTGTATCTTCCTCTTTGTTTGAGGTACCAGATCCTTGGAGCAGGGCATTATACTCATAATTGGGTGTAGAGACAATCAGCACGCGGGGGCACAAACAACTCAAGACAACATCACCAAACAAATGTGCCTGATCCTCTTCCATGTGCTCGATAACCTGCAGTCAGAAATATTTACCTGTTGTGAGCGAAGTAATAAACTATTCACACTAAAGCATTTTCTCTCGAGTACAAATGCTCCTTAACTAATTTTATGTTAAGACACAGATACTATGGATTTCTACATTGGGCAATGAAACCAAAACCTTCATTTATCAGAGCTTCCTGGGGTACGCAGAAGTAATCAAACCTAAATTCAACCATAGTCAAACAATCTGAATCGATGGAATGAATGGTACATAAATGAAATGCATTGTTTCATGCCTAAATACAGCTCTAAAGATATTTCAGTCAAATAAAGCCTTAATTTCAATCCTTGATCCTTCTCAATGCCCTTTCATAAACAATGCAGAACAAATATGAAGGACCCTCAGTCATATTTACAAAGCTATACAAGCGATGTCACTGAGAAGAAAGAGCATAATGTTTGTTGCAGTTGTGTCTTAAACTAGCAACTCAGAAGTATCCCATGCATTTTTTACCTCTAAACAAGTTCCAACATCAAATCCATATATCCGCGAATCAAAATCTGTGATTGATCCATAGAAGAGAACAATTGAACTTTTTGTAGGATCTTGATCCCTGCTCAATTTGGAATGAAGAATCTGCAATTTTGACAAAAGCCTTAAAAAGTTTAAGATGGTTGAAATGAGCATATCAGCTGATCAATTACAACTAGTTGAAAAGACAACTACAAAAATCAAACAACCACCAACAAGTTGAAGAATAATTAGATAATCAGAACTGGACACCAATCAGACCTTCGCAGCACGGCTTAGACTCTTCTGTGAAAGATCCACGCCAACCATTTTTTTCAATGAACTAGGTCGTTCTAATAGAGCCGTCAGTAAGCTACCAGAGCCACATCCAAAGTCAACCTGAACATAAAAGCCAAAACAATTAATTGTATAAGAAAAAAATTGCAGTGAGATAGACACGTATGCAGATAAATAGGTGCGAACTATCACCAAAGAAGTAGCATGAAAGTCATGAATATGCCTCAACGCATACTCAACCCTCTGTTTTGACAGAGGAGGGCTAAACAGTGCATGCTCTATTCTATCTTCTAATGGCTGAGTTACACGGAGCAACTTGACATTATACTCTAGCACACAATCTTCTGCAGGAAAATGAACTATCATTAAACAAGAGATGCTTCCAAATATTAATGAAGAATCCAAAAAATGTCCATTGTAAAGCCAACCTAATGATTGCCAAGATGTAAACTCCGTAAATTTCTCAGATACAGCTATTATCAAGTTTCTATTAGGAACCTTTGCAGTGAAATGAGCTGCTTGATTCACTGCTAACTGCGTAACACAAGCTTCCAGTCCATTTAATACTTCTCCACTGCCCACCTCGAACTCAAAATCATTGTTCTCTTCCAGGCATTCACTGTCATTACCACCACCATAATCATATTGCAAACAAACAGAATAACTAACACTCACCAAAGATCCAGCAGTAGGGAAAATATTTATATCTGAACTATCAACTGATGCAATCTCATCTTCCTCCAAAGTAATTGATTTCTTTAGAAGACAGCATTGCCTCGAGAAATCCCCCTGCTGATCACCATGAACTATCCGGCAGAGCATAAATTCCCTGTAAAAATTCTCAGAATGAACACTGAGCCCATATGCATTACCCGAATCTGAGATCCTATCCAATGGCATATTCAAGTCCTTGAAGTAAGCAGCTAACCAATTAAGAATTTGTAAAGCAACACTATGGATGGCATCACTCTGTTTTCTGTATAAATCTTTACTTGTGCTTTCAATTAGAATATTGTCAGTTTTTGTAAGTATTCTAACTTCACAAGTAAATGAACCATGGTCATGTAATTCCTTATTACAGGTAACTATTTCAGTTTCACTCGCACATCCAGATTCATTAACCGATTTTCTCATTTTTGTTTTCCCTGCTCTTTCTGAACAAGGATGCAAACATTTAGTGGAGAAAACGGGTTCCAACAATTTGTGCTGTCGGCAGAACGTATTAAGCAGGTCCCTTGGCAACATGCCTCTCCAATTGGAGTGTGTTGTAAACGAAATAGGCAGCTCTGCAGCAAGCAATGCCTCCCTGGACAGCTTATAATTGCCATCCGGAGTTCTTTCAAGAAGCATCCTGTATAATACACAAATTGCAAATACCATTAATCAAAAACAAAAGTAAAATCAAAGAATAATGCAATGCAACAACAATGGGAAAGTGTTATCTGTGGATAATTAAGCACTCAAGTATTTCGGTATAATAGACCTATAGTAAGTTCCAAGTGACACATGCTCATGAATAAGATCTGCAGAGCGCCATGTGTATCCAATAGTAGCCATAATTGCATCTCCAAAAACCATTTGACCAGAGAGGTAAGAAGCTATGGTATTAAAGGCCTCCATTTTCACAAGATCACTAGTGAGTGGAAGGCTGTCCTCACACGAATAAAAATCCACCACATATTTTTCTGGTAATACATAATACACTCTCGTCTCCGATGTAGATTTACCAATACTCCTGAAAATGAAAAGCACCTAACTTAAATATATGGCCTGGGCAAAACTATACTTCCCACCTTCACAAAAGACAGAAGAAATCATTATAGCTAACCCAACATCTAAATTTTAATGCACCTTGTAATTAAAAGCTCAGAACAATCCCTCGCACCAAGTTTTTGTGCAATGACATCCATGTAATAATTATCAGGGGCTATATCCATGGTAAGTTCCTTAATAGGTTTTCCAGCAGAGAAAGGAATAAGTAATGCTTCAAGAGCAATGTTTCCAATAGGATTCACATTATCACTGACCAATCTCTGTAAGACTTCATGAGAATTTAGATTTTTCTTCCAAATCCAAAGCTTCCTCTCAGATATTTCGAAGAAATCAGAACAGGATGCAGCTTTCATGACAAGCGCTAAATTTGAGACAGGGTTTGATTCTTCTTTCGGGTTGATAATTTTGCAAAGACTGACAAGCTTGGAATCACATGCTGAGAGGACTGAAACAGGAAGCCGACCACCGAACATATCATCCCTTTTAAAGGATTCTTTGAAGTGGCCGACCAGTGGATGGGAAGACGAAAGAAACTATTTTTTGACAACACAGACAAAATATAAGAAAACAGTTCCAATGAAGAATGCCTATTTTTTTGAAAAAGGGATATAGAATGCCTATCCAATAAATCGGCAGTAAAAGTTCCATTACCCACAAAAAATCAATAATCCTAACAAACAAGAGATAACATAGATAACACTTCACCTAAAATAAAATTAGAATACCGAAATTCACTATTAAAAGAATTAGAAACAGTCATAGAGAATTGATTCCAACCCCGCACCTCAACAGAAAACAGGTAAGATAATCGAGAAGTTAGTTCTGCCCAAGCTTCCTCCAAACTGTGATTTGTCGTCCTTGGCTGAATACCAAGCTGGGAAAACGGTTGGAACATAAGTGGACCAAACATAATCAGATATATACAGACACAGAAAAGCTAAGTCAATGCTCATACCCCGTCAGTCCCATCCGGCAATCAAAACTTTACCATTTATAGTCACATGGATCCTAGATTATGAACCATGTCCCCAACCTCTTTTTGTAAAGAGTGGAATACATCAGAACAGACTACAACCACAGAAACAGGGGAGGGTGGATTGACAGACAGTAAATGAATGGCATTACCTTATCAATAGCAAGCTTTGCAGCAGATTGTTCAGCCTCTTTCTTTCTAGTGAATACATCAGAAGTAACAACCAGTTCTGGAAGCTCCAGACAGCACCTATACAAAATTCGAACCTGTTGAGGAATAAACAATCCAGGACAATCACTTTCAACGGCTTCCTTCAGTTCTTCAATTTTGTACACAGCCTTGGAACCATACTTTTGGTACAAAACGGCCTTGGGGGTAATGGCAGCCATTTTATTTTGCTTACTTTTCATTAAGCTCCCAGGACAATTACAGGAGCTGAACAACCAACAAAATACCTGCTTTACACCATAATAAAACATCATGAATAAGACCAACTTGTAAAAGCATAATAATAAACATTGCCCTAAAAAATAATGGATTTCAAGGAAGTGTGACCTAATGTATGCGTAAAAATAAATTCTGGAGCCACAACTAAAAGAAAAACAGCAGAAAAGAACCTGACACGCAAACAAATTGCAAGCATCTTAACGGAACCATGATAAACATTCATACAAATAAAGCCAGGAAAGAAAGAAAAGAAAATAAATCACTTAACCACCTCATACTTGCTTTTTCTTAAAATCAAAGACTAGCCATCAAAGTGCGCAAAACTAACAGAATAAAAAAAATCACTAAAAAGAATCCCATGCGGTTTAGCTCATTCCAAGCTAATACAAAATGATCGCAATTTGTATCTCTAACGAAATTTTTAATTCCATGAAAAATTGGGTTACAGGTACAAAAACACCCATCCAGCAGAAACCAAACATTCAACACTAATATCCAAAATGGGTTTTTACAAGAACATAAATTCGAGCCCGGAACACATGCAGCTAAAGAAACTGCAGCTGAAATCCAACAATTCTATACATGCATGTATACAGCAACAAGCACCGTAAATTTAAAACCTCAAACATACAAAAAAAAAAAAAAAAAAGCCAAGAAGCAAACCAGAGGCCACATCATAATAGCATCCAAGAAAAATGCATAGCTCATTACAACAGCCAGAACGAACAACAAAAAGCCTCACTTCAACCACTCCAACAGCAAAGAAACCCTCACCGCACCCATTCCACTCAGCACATGTCATACTTACTTGAACAAACATACACCGAAAAAAAAAAACATTAATGCACAACCAACACTACTACAAAATAAAGCTTAAAACCAACCAACCAACCATTCATCACCAAATTCTAGCACCAGCAGTGAGCAGAGCAAATACATAAAAAGACATGCATGATGATCATAAACAAAATAAGGCATGACGAGGCACGAAAATGGACGCAAAGAAGAAGAAAGATAGAATCTTCGTACCCAAAGATGCTACCTTCGGCGGGGAGGGATGGGATGGTGAAAAGGTGAAGGGGGAGGCGAAAAGGAAGAGCCTTTCATTTATTTCTCTTGTCAAGGCCAAGCGGTGAGGACAAAATTTGGACCGTGAGTCTAAATTAACGAACGAGTCAGCAAAGCGCGATTAATTTTTTAAGTGTAAATTATATTTATGTAAACTTTATATAAAAAATATTATAATTAGATTCCATTGCGTTTATGTAAATTTGATCTGCGGATTTATCTGCCTAAAATATAAATGATAAAAGAGATTTATATCAGATTTATAGCTTAAACTCGTATTTATACTATTAATTTATTCTAATAATATAAATTAGATTCGTAATTTTACTATCCCTATAAGCTTCCTTACTTTCTTTTTTTTTATATTTTTTTGAAAAAATGGGATCCATCTTAATTTTTTTTCATATATATTTTAATTTTTTCTCTAAATTCGTAAATGACATCTTTGATACTCCTTTTTACATAAAACTAGTTGCTTATCCAGGCAGTTGTAATTTTATTGTAAAATATTTAAATGATATGCAGTAACACTATAATAAAAAATGATAAATTTATATTTAATTTTTTTAGGAATAAAAAGTAAATAATAACATAAAATAGTTAAAAATTACGTGACAAATCATAATTAAACTAAAACTTTTGTAAATAAAAATAAAGGGTTAATATTGTAAAAAATTTAAATGATACGTGACAACACCGTATAAAAAGTTATTTGTTATGTATATTTATGAATTAAGAACAAATATTCATATTTTTTGGAATTAAAAATAAAAGAAAAAATATAAAAATATAAAATAGTTAAAAATATGTGACAAATCCTAATTAAACTAAAACTTTTATAAATATGAAATAAAGGGATAATATTATAAAATATTTAAAGGATACGTGACCTCACCTCATTAAAAGTATTCACTTTTATATACTAATATAAATATAAATAGATAGATACAAATATAAATAGACAGGGTAAGTATAATTTGGGGAAAATTTAAAAGTGAATCAAACCGAATTTGAATTAGCAATTTGGTTGAGTTCCTAAATAGTTTAGTTTGGTATTTATTAGGACCGCAAAGAAATCAATGTGTAAATTGATAATTCGGCTTGGAACCAAACTAAACCAAATTAATCGAAATGATTGAATTAATTGATTTTTAAAAAAATATTCTAAAAATTATAAATTATCATTAAGTTATAAGATTTATATGATTAAATTTTATTTATTCAATATGACATATACAATTAAAACTTCTTATTAAATGGTTATGCTCACTACACTAATAATAATAATATGATTTTAATTAAATAATTAAATAATTTGTTCTTTTATAATTTATGATGTCATTCTATTATTCAATTATCGAACCGAATTAACCATATTTCTGCTTAACTTGGTTTGTCTTTTAGGTGATTCGATTAAGGAGTTAGTCCAGTAAACGAAATTCGGTTAATTAGTTCGGTTGATAATAAACCAAACTAATAGAATACTTGAAAAAATATTTACACTATTGTGAGTACTCATATGTAAGGGTGCTCACTGTGCGAATTAAATAAAATTTTAGTCAACTCAAATTTAACTCGTTTGATTTCAAGTTTGAGTTTGAGTTAAAAAGTATTCAAATCAATTCAAGTTTGAGTTAACTTGATTTATATTTACTAATGCTATTTTTTCGTATAATTTTTATTATAATTTGATTTATAAAATATTTCATATATAAAAAATAATTTAATCATGTATAAATTATTTAAATTTGATATCATATAATGATAATTTATAATTTGTCTATATTTATATAAAAAATTTAAGATAAATATGAAAAAAAATCTTATATTTTATATAAAATATTAAACTTCGAGTTGAATTTGTTTGAGTCAATTTTCGAACTAAATCGAGTTTAATCGAGCTTTAATCGGTCTTGTACACCTACTCACGAGCATCTAATTATGGTATTATTGGGTGAATAATTAATAAATTGGACTAAATTTAACAATTCGTCAAGTGCTACTGCCTAATGTACCACTTGATCGTTTCTATCCCCTTCAGCGAAGAAGGGTATTTTCGTTATTTCAAGAAGCTAAAACGGATATGTCGTTTAGTTCAGTTCAATTGGAATAAGAGAATTTAGCGTAGATTCGGTGTCTTCAATATTGTCCAACCTGCGTAAGTTTGATCTTTGATTCTCAGCTCAATCCCCAAGTCCATGGCGATCTGCAGAGCGAAAGCTCAATCCATGTTCTCACTCCCCAAGTGGGTTCTTCTTCCTTCTCTCCCAAGAATGGCCTGTCTGATTCGTAGTTTTTCGACGGCAACCAGTGAGCAACCCCCTATTGAGGTGAACCTTCTTCCATTACTTCTCGTTGTTGTTTTTTCATGGCTATGTATTTTATGATCTTCGTTTTAGCTTTTTTTGCGTTGGGTTTGAGCGTTCTGATTTTTTTATTTGAATAGATATGTGGTTGGTGTGTTCATCTTTCCAGAATTCATAGTGGTGAATGAATATTAATGTGTATGTTGCAGACAATAGGATTTGTTGGACTCGGTAATATGGGCTACCATATGGCTAACAATCTGATGAGAGCTGGGTACAATCTTGTTGTCCATGACATGTAAACCTTTCTCTTTCCCGATTTCTTTCACGGCGTCCCCTGGATTTTGTTTCATTGTTAAACCATTTAGAGATAAGGAAGTTTCATTAGGCTGCATCTTTTTTTTTTTTGAAAACTAAATTAAATTATGCAACGGAAGAGGATCGGTCGGTGTCCTAAGAGATTGAACTCTTCTCACAGATTGTGGAGAATTATTACCTAAAATCCCAAAGTCTCAAGAAGCACCATGAGAAAACCTTCTTCTTAATTTTTTTTGTACTTCAGCTCTATATAATTGGGGGCGTTATTTATAGACAAAAGATGAGACTTCTTCCAGCTTATCTTAAATGATCAATTCCTGCTAGGGTTACAGATTTGGTTCAATGCTCCAAAATGTTGGACATATCTAATAACTACATCCAACATTTAAATGTACAAATTTGGTTCCCAAATAGTGAGAACATATCTAATAACTACATCTAACATTCATGTAGACAGATGTGGTTCGATGTTCTCAAATAGTGGGTATTTCTAAATACTACGTCTAATGTATAATAATATGTGCTTCTATCATTATTGCTTTCTTAAAGTGAGAGTCACGTCCGATCTTTCTGAAACTATCTTCCCTTCATTCTAGCTTTGAGTTATAATAAGTTTTCTTTGGTTTCCCTCTCTGACTATTCCTTTACCGCCTTTTTTTTTGGAGCATTCTGCTGTAAGAATGACTTTTAGATGCTATTCTTATAAGTGCAGTTCCTTCGAAACTGAAATGGTGTGTGAATGCAGATGAAGATAATATATTTAGATTTTTTATAATATATATTGATTTATCTATGTCATGACATAAAATCAAGCTATGTTGATCTTTAGAAATCCTAATGCCATGAAGAAATTATCTGATAAAGGAGTTCATACAAGCAATTCACCTCGTGAAGTTTCAGAATCATCAGATGTCCTAATCACAATGTTACCCTCCTCATCTCATGTAAGTCTCAATTTTTAATTTACCACGTGTTATATGATTATTAGTTGTATTATTGTATCTAATAGTTATGCCATTTCTTTCATTACCTACTTTGGCTGACTATGATAAACTAAGGTCCTATCAAATTTGGATATAATGAACCCCTACTTAGTTTTTTTGTTTACCATTTAAGTGGTGCATTTGTCTGGTTTCTCTTTCCCCAAAGTAACTGTTGGATTTATTAAATTATCATAATACCCTTAGTGTACGGATTAAATTTAAATTCGAAAATAAAGTGGGTAGATATCAATGGGTGTAACCAACTCGCTTCTCCTCCACTTATGACACTTTGACGTCCAGTCAGAAGTGTAAATCTTTTGACAAATTCTCTGACTTTAATTGGTAATATAACCTGTGGATTAGAAGTAATTTCCTAGTGATCTTACTTTGATCAAAGGACAAATTAAGTTATGTACTTGATCCTTTATTTTATATTGATTCATGGACCTGTGTGATATTAATTATGACTGTTATGTTGTGGTTAGATTTACAAGTAAATCTATTATAATATGGATTTGAATATTCCTACAGTAACCATTAGTAGATTACATATAAAGAGATTAAAAGGCCAGCTTATTATATCTTTTTTAGTTCAGCATATTTTATTTCCACTCTTTCTTAATATACATGCTCTAGAGTCTGATTTGGCGTATTTTTAATGTGAATTCATCATTTTTTGGGTCTTTTAAACTTGCGAGATATCTTTTAGGTTTTGGACGTTTATACCGGGAGGAATGGGTTTCTTCACGGGGGAAATTCTTTGAGGTCATGGTTATTGATAGATTCTTCTACAGTTGATCCTCAAACATCAAGAAAACTGTCCGAAGCTGTGTCAAAGTACTTAGTCCGAGATTGTAGAGGTTATTGCCTACCTATTTTTTGTATTTGGTGACCTTTTTTTATTTTTGGGAGTTTTATGAGCTCGATCCTCAGATACACATGCTAATGCTTCTAACATAGTGAATCTTCCTTGTAACATTGATTTACGGAGATAAATAACACTTTGAATTATTTTCTCGTTGGGGGCCTTGACATGCAGGGTTTCACTAATATGATACATCAAAAAGTATCAGCAATATATGGTATCGGCAGCTTGCGGGCACAGTACTAGGGGATGAAATTGGTTTTATCCTTATTGCTGACATAGAGGAAATATGTTGAGGATATATCATGGCATTCACAAGGTTTTTGGCATGATGGCTAGTTGTTCCATTCATAGACATGTCAGAAACATACATCCACATTTTGGAAACTTTCCAGAAATAAGACAATCGTTTAAGAAATGTGAAATTTCATAAAAAATTGATTGGATCACAAATGAATATCTGAAAAGTAGACAAATATGCTTGACTTTGTGCTTTGTATGCATCTATTTGAAACACTTTAGTTTGTTTTATTATGTGGTAGTTTATGTCTTAATCGCGAAATGATATAAAATATTTTCTTCTCACAGAAATCACTATATTAGCTAAGTTTCCGAGTATCTCTAAAATATATTAGAGGTTTATTATGTGACCACTAGATTCAATACTGTTTTCTTATTATCTAGACAATCTTGATAATAAGTGCAATGATTCAATGAAAAGTAACTAATGGGGATTTGTATCATTTAGGTCTGTCTGAAAATGCTGTTATGGTGGATGCTCCTGTTTCTGGAGGTGTTCCTGGTGCAGAAGCTGGAACTTTGACCTTCATGGTTTTAATTCTTTCTGATTGACTTTTTTATATGTTTGTTACATCAATACCATATTTATTATCTTAGTACCTTCCTCATTTTGGCTCCTCCCTATTGCTTAGCCGTTCCAAAAAATTCCATGCATAGCAGTTTTCTGAAAATAATGCCCAACTTTGAAGTTTGATCTACTATAGATTGAACATATGTATAATTGCGCTAGCTGCAAATGCCAGAAAACAGAGAAGAGCACAGACCATGATATACAATTTTAGGTAGAAAACATTTATAGTTATAGAGGCACCAAAAGCAGCAACTAGGACATGGTTTAGAGTCTATAGACGTAATAACTAGTCACAGATTTACAAATTTGAAGGTTTCTGCATTCAGCACGTAAGCTGACATAAAATCAGATATGCCATATGCATGAAATAGAAGCGTTCCGAAGGACCTTTTGCTTCCAGTTCATTTATGCTGAGACAAGCATAATCTTTGAGTAGATTTGGCCATATTAAATAGTTATTGAATGGCATTACTTTTGATAATAAAATAATTAGATGAAGTGTTGCCACCTTTTTCATTACTATATTGATTGTCTTTTATCTGTATGAATGATGAGATCGAAGTTTTCAAGTGACCTACTGTGGCTTTCTGCAATATTTATCTGCATCTTTTGGGGGTGTGTTTCAATTACTCTGAGTCTAATACAAATGACATGAAATTCAAGGTTGGTGGCTTAGAGAAGGCTTATCAGGCAGCAAGACCTTTGTTTCTTGCTATGGGCAAACGTGCAATCTACTGTGGTAGAGCAGGCAATGGTGCTGTAAGCTTATTCTTTTTCCTTTGCTTAAAGCATCAATTAAAATTATGGGACATTTTTTTGTATCAAATTGTTCTTATTTAAGGATATTTTCAGAGGCTAGAAAGCATTCTCATTTGAAATTAATATTATTATGCAGGCAGCAAAGATATGTAATAACTTGGCAATGGCGGTGAGTATGCTTGGAGTTTCAGAGGCTTTTGCTCTTGGTCAGTTGCTAGGAATAACAGCGAGCACTCTTACAAACATTTTCAATTCTTCAAGTGCTCGGTGCTGGAGTAGGTATTGTTCCGAAGGCTCACTTCATTGCCTCATTCAATTATCATGGATGCTTATTTGCTCTTGTGTCCATAATTTGGCAGTGATACGTACAATCCTGTGCCTGGAGTAATGGGGGGTGTTCCATCTTCAAGAAATTACGATGGGGGATTTTCATCAAAGTTAATGGTATGCTTCAAACATTATTCTCTTTAAAATGTGGGAATTGATCGAGAAGTGAAAATGTATGGTATTACAATGTGTGTTGATTTACATGTCCATTTGATTGTAAGACATTATCGCTTGTTTTTTGCAGCAAAGTTTTTGTCAGACTTTATTAGTAATCTTTTTCTAATGTGCAGGCAAAAGATTTGGAATTGGCTGCAGTATCAGCTAATGGGCTCGATTTAGATATCCCGCTAGCAGCTCAGTCTCAGAAAATGTATGTAGACATTCTTTGTACTAATCTGATGGGTCTAATTGAATTATTAAGTTACATTTGGGAGAATAGTCATGCGTGGAAGTCATCTCTATAATACTCAAATACCAAAGTAGGTTGTAACTAAGTATAATGAGGATCCACCGGGATAGGTAGGGATGAACCTAATGTAAGAGAAATGGCTTATGAAATTTGAATTACTGAATGGACATTTTACGTGCCTGTGCTGCTTACTTCGTTTTATGCGTCATGCATGCAGTTACAATCAGCTTTGTGCCAAAGGTTTCGAATCCAAGGACTTTTCTTGTGCTTTCCAACACTACTATAACGGCAAGGAGGAGATCTCCTGAGCGAAAATGGCTCGACTTTCATAGATTGCAAGTAGTGTGTTGGTTGTTGAGGGAGGAAACTGTTTGATAACTAACATTTTGTACACTTTAATTCAGCTTAACTCCATTTTACTGTTTAATGAGTTTTGCCCATGTCAGATGATCATGTAGTTAGCCATTTCCAGTGAGCAGTTTTGCTCTTGTAATGCAAAGTTCGAGACAAATACATTTTAACTGTTCAGATTTGTAATCGTCACATGCTGCCTCCACACTAGAAAGGAAATCTTGAGTTCATACTCCAACCATTTAGTCAGACAAATGAGCAATTGAGGACTTTTGCCCACATGCATTTTGTAAACAAAATAGATTACATGGAAATGAAATTCGCCGCTATACAGAGGAAAGATCCTCGTACACAGTTTTAATGCCAGGCCTTTCAGAAACAGGGCGTATGCATCTCAATGCTATTTCAAGGACCTCCTTCATACCTTTTGCAGCAGCCTCACTAGCCATTTCTGTCATTAGAACACCATCAAGGCAGTTGGGGCCACGCCCTTCAGCCACCATCAATCTTACCCAATCTGTAAGATCAACACCACCTTCCTCACCTGAAACAACATCCCCAGCACATCTCCCCGTTAACAGCTCCAACAGAACCACTCCAAATGCATATATATCCGACTTCAATGATGGAGAAGGCTTCTTTGTGGCTGCTAACTCTGGTGCACGGTAGCCTAAGACACCAGCATCAAGTATCTGTTCAGTTGTACCAGCTTGAGTCATCAGTCGATGGAGACAGTAATCTGCAACTCGGGCATTCAACTCTGAGCCATCCAGTAGTATATTTGTTGCTTTGAGATTTCCATGTGGTACAGCACGGTCAAACTGAAGATAATTCAGGCCACGGGCAACATCAACGGCAATCTTGAGGCGTTGAGCCCATGTCAATGGCGGTCCTTTTCGACCAGGGCGATCTGCAGGGATTAATATCGGTAAAATGACAGTCAACAAACAAATTTAGTTCTTTGAACAAAAAGATAATAAAGCAGATTACTACAGTCTACAGTAGTGTTTCACAGCAATTTGATCTACCAGTAATCACACAGCTACATGAGCAACGTTTTCAAAAGGAAGTTTATACCATAAAGATAACGAATGAGTTGGGACCAGTCAAGCAGATGTAAATCACAATAAGCTCACATAACTACACAAAAGGAGTGACAGAAAACTAGTCAATGATAATGATGTTAAATTAGAAAATGAATGAGCTCATAGCCACGAATGTTATACTAATGGTAGCAGAAAAATTACCATACAGGAAGCTAGCAAGGCTCCCAGGAGAAATATGATCCGACAAAATAAGCTTTTCATGTTGGGTAGGACCCCAATAGTATCCTCTTACTCCAACCACATTCGGGTGTCTGATATTTGCAAACTTCTTTGCCTCTTTTGCAAATTCTTTCCTTGGTTTTGCTACCCCTTCCCTTAACCACTTCACAGTCAAGAGCAGCCCATTGTCGAGTGTAGCCTTATAAGATGTACCATGGCTGCTCCTTCCCAACACCTCAGCAGGGGCTCGCGACAATTCCTCCAGTGTAATCCTAAGTGTTTCATCCAAGAAATGTAGCTCTCCAGCCAGCCGATCAGGGGACCGAACATCTAATTTTGCCAGATTTTCTTTTGTGAGAGATTCATGTGAATCAGGTGACCAAGACATTTGGCTCGTCTTTGAAGGAGAGAGACCTGCAACTGCAGGTAACTTCTCATCAGTACTTATCTCAGAAGAAGATTCCTTCTTAGATGCCATGAGGTCTTCTGCAGCCACAACCAGAGCCCCACCAATATCTCTGTTTTTGGGATCTGCAGAATCTGTGAAGCTTCTGGGTGAATCCTTGCTCGTGACATGATTAGATTGTAGGTTTTTCATTGACCTCCTCACATACCATATACAAACTGCAAGGAGAATTAGAATAGCTACAGTCAAAACGCAACATACCACAACAGCAACAATGAGTATTGTTTTGGTAGATTTTCCGGTTGCTTTCCTTGAAGGAGAATTATATGATCCAGATGGAGGATTTGGAAATTGCAATTTGGCATTTCCTGGGTGAAATGAAGAATCTGGAAATTTCCGAAGATTTAATGGAACAACCCCAGAGAGATCATTGTATGATGAGTTAAAGACTTGCAGGCTATTCGTCAACTCTTCGGGCAATGACCCTGTAAAGTTGTTGAATGACAAATCCAATGAAACCAGTAAAATGAGCCGAGTAAGGCCACGAGGCAAGGAGCCATTGAAGCCATTTCTTGCAATGTTCAGTTCTTTCATATTAAAGAAGGAACCGATTTCATCAGGTAGTGTTCCATTAAAATGATTCCCAGAGATATCCAAAACTTCTAATTTTGATTTGTCATGCCAATGAGAAGTGACCATAATATTTCCACTGAGAGAGTTGTCCTGAAGATAAGCTTCTCGTAAGGTAGGGGAAGTAAGGAAATTATCCAAAAGAGATCCCACAAGTTGGTTTGAGCTGAGATCAAGGACTTCAATCTTAGGAAACTGGCGCCGGACTACTGGAAGTGAACCTCCTAATGAGTTACGGGAAAGATTAAGATGGCTCAGCCGCAGAAATTGGGACCTTGACTGAGGAAGATAACTAGTCAGTTGATTTTGGCTAAGATCAAGATATTCGACATTGTTTTCCCACTTCTCCATTGCAGACAAGTTTCCTCTGAGCTGGTTATTTGACAAATCCAGTGATGTGCATCCTCCTATCAGCAGCGGGAGTTCACCACTAATTGCGTTGGATGACAAGTTAAGGATACGTAATGTGGTCGATGTAATTATGCTTAACGATCCTGAAAAAAAAAAATACAAACTTCCGCAAAATAAGCATTTGAGTGAAAAATAAAGGCGGGAACATCCTGCCAATTGCTAGGCAATAAGATCTACATATCACAGACTGACTTATCATATTATAAATGATGATTGACATTCATTACAATATGCTAAGGCATTGAAAAAGGGTAAAATTCTAATAAAATGAAGAAAGAATTGAATGTACCTGATATATTGTTTGAACTGAGATCTAATTCGTTCAAAAAGACGGAATCCTTAAGAAGTTCATTTGGTATAAATCCAGAAAAATTGTTATTTCCAAGCTTCAAGACCTCAAGAGCATAGACAAAATCAAACCCAGGTAACGTCCCATGTAGCTGATTGTAGCTGAGGTCCAACACTTTCAAACTTCCAAGAGAAGCAATGCCACCACCACTGATCAGAGATCCACTTAACTGATTCCTGCTAAGATTCAAGTACTGAATAGTATCTGAAATGGCAAAGAGAAACTTAAGCTCCTGAGCTCTGGAACTTGTAAGCAAGTTTCCACTCAAATCAATATGCACGGCTTGAGTAAGACGGAGGAATTTACCATCCACAATACCATCTAGCTCGTTCTGATGCAAATCCAGATCAATTAGCTGTGTAAGGGCCTCAATTCCATCTGGAATCCTTCCATTGAATCCATTTTTAGACAAATTCAACGAAATCAAACTGAATAAACTAGTCAATGAAGAAGGTAGGGGTCCTGAAAATGAATTTCTGCTCAAATCCAGGGTCTGAATTGATTGAAGTCCACTAATTGCAACCGGAAGTGGACCAGAAAAATTGTTCCCAGCTAAAGACAAGTTTTGTAGACTCTCTAGTTTGCCAATCTCTTGAGGCAAACTGCCTGAGAACAAATTGTTCGAAAGATCCATATGCTTGAGGCTTTCGAAGTCAGCCACATTGTCAGGAAAGACACCAGAGATAGAGTTATTTGACATGGAAAGTTTCAAAAGCTTGGTTAGGTTACCAAACACTCTTAAATCAACATCCGCAATGAGACTTTGGTTATCCAGAATGACCACGGCAACACTTCCTTCATTGCATACAATTCCATTCCAAGAGGAGGGGCAGCCATTGAAATCAATGGATTCCTCATTCCAGGAATCAACAATATAGCCATTCGGATCTTGCTTGATTCCTTTCTTAAACTCCAACAATGCTAAAATATCCTGAGGGGGAAGCTGGGCAGTTGTTGAAACAACAAACAGGGAAAGCATCAACATACAGGGAAGGAATCTGATCTCTCCAATAAGAAACATGTTCATTTGGAATACTGACCAAGCACAAATGGCCACGCCTAATAAGTAAATACTAACACGTACCAACGTGTAGAGAGGCTCATACTAGCTTTCACCAACAGTCAGGAGGAAATAGAAGTCCAAACTTTGAAATTTCTTCTACTAACATGCCGGCAATGCTTGCAGAGCAGCTTCAGATAAATGAGTTCCTTCCCTGTAATGCAGGCAAGAGAGTTAATAGAAGGGATTTTTTTGCTGCTTTAATGGGAATAACTCCTCCAGAACCAATTTGTAGCGTGTCATTTTCAAGGAATAGGATATACCATCAATCCGTTACCAGGGAAAGATAAGGCATGCACCTTCCCCACAGCAGAGTTATTAACAGTAAATACTAGCAACCACGTTGACTGCACAATGACCATGAAATCTTTGAGTCGGAAGAAAGGAAAGCACAGAAAAATGTGGAAAAGCTTATGATTTATGAGACCATAATCATCAAGAGTACAAGACCTTCCAAGCTCCAAACTTTCGACAATGAAGACAACAATAACGCAGCTATTGTAGCTCAAGTAGCTCAGGTTCACTCACAGGCGAAGAACTACCCTCAAGCTCCAAATTTTCAACAATGCAGACCACAATTAACGCAGCTAATATTGTAACTCAACAAGCTCAGGTTCACTCCCAAGCGAAGAACTCCCCTCAAGCTATAAACTTTTGACAATGCAGACAACAATAACGCAGCTATTGTAGCTCAACTAGCTCAGGTTCACTCCCAAGCAGAGAACTACCCCTGAGTTCCAAACTTTATGAAGAAATGAGCGAGTCAGAGCAAAACACGGAAGAAGCACAAGCTCACCATCAGCTCCCACTTCATACCAACCTTCTACCCCACATTACCCACTCTCCGACTCCTTTACCACCTCAAATCCTCAAAAGAGTAAAAAGAAGAAAACCAAAATTCAGCCAAAGCTCGCACTTTCATAAACTTGAAAAAGCATTCCAGACCACAAACCACTATAACCAACCACCATTCTAATCTACTTTAACAGGACAAGAAGAAAAAATGAGAAGAAGAAGATGATGATTTTTTCTTTTATCTCCTTGCCTTTGGTGGGGGATGCGCGCAAAACGAAAATTTTTTTATGGATTTTTACCCGCCAAAAAAAAGTGAAAGTAATTTATTAAAAAAAAAGAGAGAGAAAAAATTGACCCAACGGCGGACACCAAATCTATGTCAAATACGGTTGAATCTGGGAACGTTGTTGACTGAGAGAGGACCCTCCTGGTTCCTTGTTCCAGTGTGGGCCCCACATGGCTTTCGAGCTTTGACCGATGAGCTTGCTTGCGGTGGGACCCACGATTCATTTGCAATGCTGGACGCGCATATTTTTTTAAAAAAAAGAAAAGAAAAAAAGCTTGGAAAAAAAATAGTGTGCATGGTTCTAAATTGAACCTTAAAAAAAAAAAATTAAACCTA
>JAVDBV010001112.1:0-19502 GCA_032619315.1 Piper longum
GGAGCATATATATATATATATATGCTCCCAAGCTGATGTACCATGTCATGAACAATTAAAAAAAATTAAATACTGGGGAGACAAATTAACATAAAATATTTGGCGTTTACTAATAAGTGTTGAGGGCCATCAAAAGGTACGGAAAGAGCATTGAAGAATCTTTGAAAGGAGCCTTACAGCTTTCATATTTTCTAGGTGGGAATTCGACACTTGTGTGGAAAAGTAAATATATTCGAGCTGTTTGAGATTCTCCTCAATTTATAAGTGGGAAAATAGTTATGAATTTGTCGTTATTTGGGTTTTAATTAGAAATAATATTTATACAAAATAAATAGCTAAGCTACTGGGTCTTTTTAGTAGGCAAAAATAAATGTACAATACAAAAAGATATATTTTCTAAAAAATAGTACAAATTCAATGTATTTGTTAAAAATTTATATTTGACATTTCTAGAATGACAATGGACGTCCAAATGTCCGAGGCTAACCGAGGTCGACGTCCAAAGTCATATTTATGCTCACATTCAACTAGCCGGCTATGATGGAGAATTACAAACAAATCAAACATGGTGTGCAAAATATTGTTCAACCGAGCAACTACGTTTTTTAAGGGAAAAATCATATGGAATGAGATTCCTTAGAAGAATTTACAGTGACCCTTAAGCCTTATTACATATCATGCAAGGATTTCTAAGGTCTTGTGGTATAAGTACTATATTATTATATATGTACACCATGTCACCAACCATTCTCCTTCGATGTTTTGCGGGGACATGCATGGCGAGTCGTAGCCCGACTTGAGACGTTATGGTAAGTTGTCGACTGGACAAAGGACGTTATACACACCCCTTGCTTGAGCCTATTACGGTTGTGTACGGGGGAATTGCTTTATGCACCTCGCAGGCCCGCACAATTTCATCTTCTAATGTGCGTCACAACCATTTGTTCATGAGGGGTAGGATACATACTTAGTATATATGTTTGAAAATCTTGGAGCCACTTTGATGCAGTGCAATGCAATTTTCTTCTTTTTGGATTTTCTTTCGCCCTTGTGCATGGTTTTGGATATATAGAATGGAAATTATTGTATTTTGCTGTAGTTGATATTACCTTCCTTTAAAATCACATGGTCTACAATTAATTATCTAAGCAAAAAAAATATGTTGACAATACTATATAGCTTAATTTCCTCTCATGACATTCAATATTAATGTCACTTATCTTTCATATCATTGTCAAGAAACAAACGCGAATATTATCGACAAAGACACTGATAAAATTTGTCAGGCAAACGTGAAAGACGTGGTTCTAGCCTTTTATTAGTACATATTTTGTTAATATTGCTGTTCATACACGCATCTGTTATCGTGCCGCTTGTAAGTAGTAATTGGTTCTAGCTAGCCTTTTACATAAATAAACAAAGGTTTTCTTTTTTGTTTTTGTTTTTGACACGAAGATTATTAGGCATATAATATGACCATATAATAATTTTAGACCTTGGATCTGACTCTAAAAACTTGTCGGGTTAACTTGGCAAGATGGCTTCATAGCCATTGACTCGATTTACTGATCCCGACGAGTCCACTCAGATCAAGACGTTGCACGGCTGCCATAAAATTAAATGGCGATGCATTTGATTTTGGACAAATTCATACCTTCAATCGATGAGATATGGCATGGATGCCCCCAATCAATCATTGGGCCAGTCTAATGTTGGACGTATGTATTACGATTTCACTCAGATCAAGACGTTGCACCGCATCATAAAATTAAATGGCGATGCATTTAATTTTGGACAAGTTCGTACCTTCAATCGATGAGGTATAGCATGGATGCCCTCAATCAATCATTGAACCAGTCTAGCGTTAAGACCATGGTGGAGAGAAAAAAATTGATAAAGAGCCATTGGATCTAAATGGATGCCCACGTGAAATTTAATTTAGTTACATAACTAACTATACCTTTTAATCTGTACCATTAAATTAAATCAGATGATTTTAGCTCCACCTTTTTTAGCAATTTAGTGGGTCTCACATCCAAAATCTACATTGATAAATAAAAAAATAAATAATGGGGTTAATTATAAATTTTCAACTCAATTTAATGCTTTTAAGTTATTCATCTTCATTATCAAAATAATTATAATAAAATTAATGTTAAAATATCTCTTAATTAATGTATCTTTTTTAAATCTAAAAATACGTTATAATAATGTCAAAAAAATTAATTAACCTCCTACGTACACACTCTACTTTTAATACTTATAAATATTATTATCTGGAACCCATTAAAAAATATTCAAATTAAAAATATAATTCACATTTATTATATATATTAGATATAGTTCACCTCAATTTTATATATATATATATATATATATATTACTACTACTATTACTACTATTACTACTACTATTACTACTACTACTACTATTACCACTACTTCTATACCGGGAGAAAAACTTGGGCATGATAAAGACATGTCATGGAGCGGTAGATAATTTTCACATTAATTATTTATATTCTTTTCTAGTATTTATGAGCAACACATTTACTCAGATTATGCTTAAAAATTAACCAATTAAATAAGATCCTGAATAGTTATATTTATATAAATAGTCACTCTCATTTTTCACGTAGACATTTAACTTATAACATAGCATGTTAAACATTGCATCCAATATCACTTCATCATTTAATCTGAGTTGGTTCCGAATCTTGAATTTCTTGGACTAATAGACAGTTACCAGTTAAGCTCAATAATAGAGCTGTAAATGCAATGCAAAACAAAAGAACTGACATCCAATTCCACTACCGCAACAAAACGATAAAAAACTAGACGATCAAAACTAACATTAAAATATTAAACATTAAACATTAACATTAAACATTAAACATTAAACATCAAACATTAAACAGTAAAACATTAAACATTAACATTAAACATTAACATTAAAAATTAAACATTAAACATTAAAAAGTAAATATTAAGCATTAAACATTAAACATTAAACATTAAACATTAAACATTAAACATCAGACAACCTTCGAGGTTAATCATGCATACCAACCTTACTCAATTAAAATAGTATTATCCAGAGCCTAATCGAACGCTCACTTGATTATGGGCTTGGCAGGTCAATATTTTTGAACATGTAGTCCCATGACCATCTACTACTTGGCCCAATAACATACCAGCCCACGTCGTTTTAGAGCCGATCCATCTATTCGACGACGTCGCCGCGCCCGGCCTTTTCCGCCGCCGCGCCGCCGCCGCCTGCCGGAAATAGCACGGCGGATTAAACCTGGCTTCGGACATCTGGAAGGGCCTCTTCCCTGCCGAAGAAGAAAAAGCTCCTGACTTTTCCTCTATCGGAGACCTAGACTATCCGACAGAAGGGCCTCGGTGGTGGCGGTGGATGTGGCGGAGGGGGATCAGGAGGTGGAGAAGGGGAGTCCATGTCTGTCATCAAGTTCTGCTCCGGTCTCCGGATCCTCGGCTCCTTGATGATTGTCCTTGTCGCCGCCATTGTCGCCGTCTCCTACTACGCCGTCGTCGTCGTCACCGTCAGCCCTAACCTACTGCGCGTCGGGTTCCGGTTGATCGTTTCCTTCGCCATCTCCGTTGTATTCCATTTTATGGTAAATGATGTCTTGTGTTTGCGCTGGAAATGTGGAATTCGCGGAACCTTGTGATTTGGGGTCTAGGATTTGCGGTAAAGATTGCATTTTTGTTGTTGTTGCAGCTTGTATTGCTAATATGGAGCTATTAAATGGTGGTTTTTCGGGATCCTGGTCCTGTGCCCGAGAACTGGGGTGCTATGTTGGATGAGGAAAGTTTTGCAGGGTCGAGCTCAATCGCGTCGACAGATGCTGCTACTACTCCTGAGAATCGGAATTCTATGATCTCCCCGGCTGATTTGGTGGAAAGAAGACCCGCAGTGGGTTTCTGCAGTCGTTGCCAAAACAGCAAGCCACCTCGATTCCATCATTGCTCTGTTTGTAAGCTCTTCCTTGCTGCTAATTTGTCTCTTTTTGGTTTATTGGGCTCTTGCTTCCCTTCCCTGTTACGAGATCGCAATCTTATGGCTCTAACATATTATCGGCATTGCTAAGTTGATTAAGCATTGCTCTGTGGAAATTGTCAGACTGCTGTGTGCTTCTTTATACAAAGTGCTGGTTTTGTAAGTTTGTCTGTGGCTCTATGCTCAAGTTAATGTGAGAATCTGGCATGGGAGAACAAAAAGTAATCTTTTTCTGAATTGACTTGTTGGTTGCTTCATTGCTGATAAAGTCTTCCATGCGTTTGACAGTTACTGGTCGACGGAGCACAGTTGTGCATTTCTCATTAAAACTAATGAATGACTGACTAATCAACGTCATTATTCTGACCTGGTAAAAAAAATTCAATTGACTACTTTCATTTTGGTTTCTGGTAGTCATTATCGTCATTATCTATGTGAATATCTATTAAATGGAGGAAAAATGAAAGATTTCAAATTACTAATTTGAATCAGTATGCCAAAGCCGGTTTGTGGAATGAGCAATAGAGAGGTTGACTGAGGCAAATGTAGTGAAAAGCATGTAAGTGGTCAAATTAGAGTGAGCCACTTAACAAGATGCTCAAAGTCTTCATGCATAGTGTATAATAGATGTGTCAGCCTTAGCTGAGGAAGGCATCACATTAGAGTCCTTAACCTCACTAACAGCAGTGATCCTTAATACCGAGCAAATTGTTAGTAATCACAAAAAAAATCTCTTTTAGAATGGGGATCGGAGGCTGATCTCTCTTCACAGCCTCTCCTCATTGGCTAGCCCTACAAGAGCAATTAGACAGGGTGCAGATTTTTGAGGTTGGTGAAGAGGATAGAAGATTCCAGAACTGTCATTGAGTAAACCAAGAATAAACAAAGTTAAGAAAAGTCCAATCTGACTTAGGGAAATTCTGAATTTGAGCATGGTCGAATCATGCATTCAGACCAGACAGGAAAGAATCAGACTTCAATTATTTCTGTCGCTTTTTCTAAGTATCAAGATCAGTGAGATTGGATTGATTTTGACAGTTTTTTCTAAGCTCTTCTAGTACTATGGTAATTCTTGAGGGATTTGCCAGATTGCTGAGATAGCAATTTCTTTTCACACTATTCATTAATTCTATTAATCTTCTTCTCCAAAGCAATGGTGCACCTGAATGAATCCTACATATCCTTTGATGCATTCAAGTAACTTCAAATCCACAATGTACCACATCCAAGAACGCACACACACCTTCCTTGATCTAAATTGTATCAGCAGCAGTTGCAGGGTTGTCGTCCTCGAGGTGGCGGTTGATTATTAGCAAAAAAGATGAAGTCTACTCCACGGTCGCCCATTGAGTATGAAGAGCTATCTTAGTTGTTCTTCACATCAAATGAACTATGCAAGATGCCACACTATGCACAACCTATGTTAGAGATAGACTCCATTTTGATAGATGGAACCTCTTTGAATAATGAGATATATTATAATGGTCTAATATCTCAAAGTCATACTCCATTTTTAAAGATATATTCTAATTAAATGAGGTGATAAACAATACTGATTGATTTTTTTTTAAATTTTGTGGTATTTTGATTGGCTGAATGTCCTACTTTTCATCAAAGTGTGACTTTTGACTCCCCTTTTATTGATAAGAGTTGATGTGTGTCAATCAAATGCAAGCAAACAACAAATATCAGGCAAAGCACATATGGAGTAGATAGCCGGTGGAAATAACTCTGGATGTTGCAGAATTGAAGCATAAGTTGTTGCAAAAGAGCTGCTCAAGATAAAATATTGAACAAAACTAAGATACTATTTACCTGATATGTAAGAGAGAAAAAGAGAAAATCTAGAAGTGACAATAAAGAAAAGAGACTTGTAAGTGATTAGCACGGCAATAAGCACCCTATTCTTAGATAAGGTTTAAGGATAGATATAATTTCATAGAAATAACTCAATAATATAGTATTATATCACAGCGCATTCGATATCTGATGAGATAACTTCTGAACTTCTCTAGATGAGAAATGAGTAATTAATGAAAACAAAGTTTTTAAACCTTTGTAAGCATATTTACCATGATATTAAGTTAAATATTTTGTATATCTAGAGTTATTTATATTTTGTATCTCACGTGTGTCCACATTTTTTATAGCTTTATTTATCTTGGATATTGTACCATAGAATTGTTGGGGAAAGAACACATTTAAAAAGAATAGGCTCTTATGTAGGTCAAAGATGTGTACTCAAGATGATCATCATTGTGTGTGGGTGGTCAACTGTGTTGGTGCTCGCAACTACAAGTTTTTTCTACTTTTCTGGTAGTCCTCTAACTTAACTTTTTATCTTTTCTTATGTGGCCTCTGGTTTTGCAGGGTATTTCTTATTCTTTACATTTTTTTCTGGTTGTCCAGTGGCAGCAACCTGGTTTCTTCAATAATTTAGTTTTCATTAGTAATGATCTTTTTTTCCTATTTTTCTTTAGGCCTATACGTTTCTTGAAACAGCATTGGATACACTTGTATTGGTTCCAAACTTTGTGAAATTTGTTGGCAGTGCCAGAAGGCATTGTGGGTTGCCTGGCATTCTCGCAGTCACATTTCTTGCTTTTGGTACATTCTTGTCACTTCCATTCCGTTTTTGTCTTTTCTGACTGTCATTATACTAGTTTTTTTCTCTCCTGCAGTTCTTAATGTGGCATTTGCGTTGAGCCTTCTTTGCTTCTTAGTGATGCATGTTTCTCTCCTATCAAGCAATACAACCACAGTTGATGTATTTCCGATTACCAATGTGTTTGAAATGATTTATTTTTGTATAATGCGCTATATATATGTATATATTTATTTATTTATTTATTGAAAAAATTAGAAGTAATATGATTATTTGTTTGTATATGATTTATTTATTTGTATATGATTATTTATTTGTATAATGCCCATGTAATATCTTATTAGGGTTTTATGTATTCATTCATGTATGACAAGTCATGTCTTTATCTTAAGGCGCCGAGATTAGATCCGCACGGGTTGGGTTTGGGTTAGTTGACTTAACCGGGGCTTGTAACATGTCGGTTCGGTTCACCAGCGTGAACCGGATTTGGGGTGTTACAATTAGTTGTAAATGGGTCTTTAAAACTAATAATGATTCATTAGGCAACATTGAACGATATAAGGCAAGACTCATAGCTAAAAGATTCACACAAAAGGAAAGAATTGATTATTGAGAGACTTTTTCTCCCATTTCAAAGAATGACTCATTCTGTATCATCATGACACTAGTAGTCTATTTTAATTTTGAATTACATTAGATGGACATGAAAGCAATTTTCTTTAATAGAGATCTAGAAAAAGAGGTTTATATGAAATAACCTAAGGGATTTTTTTCAATTGATGGTAATTTTGGTTGTGAGCTTGAGAATTATATAAATTCAAACAGGCCTCCCATTAGTGGTATCTTAAATTCCATAATGTTTTGCTCATTTGATTTTGTTGAGAATATTAAAAATCAATATATATACCACAAGGTTAGTAGGAGTAAGATTATTTTTCTTGTTTTATATGTCGATAATATATTACTTGCAACTAATGATATGAGATTATTACATAAAGTAAAAAAGTTTCTCTTGAACATTTTGATATGAAGTATATGGGTAAAGCTTTTTATGTCATCGACATTAAGATTCATAGAGACAGACCTCAATGTGTTGTGGGCTTATTTCAGAAGGCTTATATCGATAAGGTTTTCGAGAGATTTTAAATGAGTAATTGTACATCTTCAATAACTCCAATAGTGAAAGAATACAATTTTAATTTGGATCAATGTCTGAAAAATAATCTTGAGAGGGAACAAATGAAAAACATTCCATATACTTCAGCAATTTGAAACCTTATGTATGGGCAAGTCTGTACAAGAGCAAACATTGAATTTGCTGTTAGAATGTTGGGAAAATATCAAAGCAATCCTGGCATAAAATATTGGAGAACTGTAAAGAAAGTTATGATGTACCTTCAAGGAACCAAAGATTACATGTTTATTTATAAGAGATCTTCTATTTTCGAGGTCATTAGATACTCGAATTTGGATTACATTGGTTGCATTGACTCTTGTAAATCCACATCTGGATACATTCATACTTGCTGATGATGCTAGATCATCGAGAAGTATAAAACAGACTTTAGTTGTAACTTCTATTATAGAAGTCAAATTCGTTGCGTGTTTTAAGGCTATATCACAGGCTATTTGGTTGAATAGTTTCATGTATGCGCTTCGAGTTGTTGAGTCTATCTCAAGGCCATTGAAATGTATTGTGATAATTCATGTACCACCCCGAATCTGGCTCGTTCGTGAACCGAACCGAACCATCATGGGTCCCAGGTGAATCTACTCTCGGCGTCTCAAGATGGAAGATATTGATCGTTATGCATGAATGAATGTACTGAACCCTAACATGCCACTACGTGGATGACGTACCAACCTGTTCATACTAAAGACAACCACAATAAAGATTGATAAATATTTCTGAAATAAAACAGACAGAATCTCTCCTAAAAGTGCAATTCATGGCCACTCTGTCAAATCAATGTATATAACTAATGTATATAACTTCGTGAAACAAGATTTATTCACTACACTATGTTTTTCACATAAACATTTAATTCAAACATATCAATGCATTTCAACATTTGGGTCATGACCCACCTATTCATACTATTCACATGCGCAATAATATATTTTTCATATCCTGCTATCATTATCCATGTTCATATACCCAAACCACAACAAAAGAAATCAAACTGTTAAAACAAATATTTAGTTGGTGAGTATGCGTATGTGTGTGTAAGGCAGGTAACTGCTTCTCTATTCAAGCTGGCATATCCAACATTCAGTCCTCACACACACACACACACAGATATATATATATATATATATATATATAAAAACGTCAGTTTCGAGTGTAACTTGTCCAAAATATAACTAATACCAAACTGACTATGTGAGCAAACTCTCATATGGAAGAAAACATTATAAAGTCCCTGAAGAGCATCTACTGAACTGAAATTATTTATAACTGAGCTAATATATTACTGCTGATGCCTCAGCATTTTCTCATTTCTCTTTCTGGTCCCTTGGGACTACTATCATATTCTTAGTCATTTTTTCTTATTCCATACTCACTCGCATAACACGGCTATCAGTAATCCAGGCTTGGACTAACACACGCTGCTCGCATAGTATGTCGTCAGTATTCCCTAGCTTAGACAAGCACATGTCTGTAGACATGGTTGTCGGTAGTTTCGGTCTTCGACTGGCACATGCCGCTGGCGTACATGGTTGTCAGTAGTTCCGTCTTCGACTTGCACATGCTTGCTCACGTAGTACGGTTATCGAAAATACGAAAACTACGTATACGTATAGGTCTTGGTAGAGATTTATATAATAGGCCCGGAGGCATCGTGAGCTGGATCTGAGTTTCGAAAACAAACGTGAGGGATCTCATCCTCGAGGGTTATTAATCTGGAAAATTGATCGGCTAAATGACCCAAGTTAAGTGAAATCCGATAAAACAACACTTAACCTATTCTGCATGCATTAAAACAAACTTACAATAAAATAGAGTATAAATCAGAGACGAGTCCTAAATGGACCTGGCAGAAACTCCATGCATGGTTGTGCGCCTAGGTGGCAAGCTCCTACACCGTACCTACACATCAAAACTAAATATTAACGCCCATATGCATCCACACACCCTATAGCATACACACATCATCACGGATCAATCAACATACATCAATAATAATCAATATAAGTTTTCCTAATCTACTTTGCATTAGATTACAATAGTTGTTTAATCGACTTAATTAATCACTTATCATTCATTTTAATATCTCGTAATCACATACATCCATATTTTTATTAACATAAAAATACATAACACATCAGTCACTCAATCCTACTATCATAGCATGTTATGCTAATAATCATTAATTCTAAATAATTAAATTAAATCAATTATACCTCGCACGTCGTCGATAATCGGCAACTATTAGGGTTTCGTCGCGCATGTCGGAGCTCGAATTCGAGTTCAACAGCATTCGAAGTTCGATCAAGATCAATTGGACAAACTCTGTGGAAGACCAGGCAAATCCGGTTTTTCGGCAAGTTCATTGGTTTTTCGGTGGGTCCCAACGGTTTTTCGGCGACTGTTTCGGTGGGACAATCAAGGGTAACGGTCGACACCGTCTCAGCGAGCTCGTTCCAATGATGGTGATGACGAGGACTGTCGTGACGACGATGATCACCAACGGCGGTGTCGAGTTCGGTCGGGGTGGTCGGTCGCTCCGATCGGACTCACAACCGGCCTCGGCGGCGGCGCTGGGTAGAGGGGAAACATCAGGAGGGTCGAGGGGGTGGTCGTCGGCGTCATTGCAGTGGCGGCGCGGCTCGAACAACGACGAATGGACTCCGGCAACATAGCAGTTCATGGGGCGATTCCGACGTTGTCGCGGTGAGACGGTGGTCGGGGTTGGCGGGGTGGCACGACGACAGGATAGCGTGACGGGGCGGTGTCGATCGGCGGTAGGGCAGTGTCGGTGACGGCCGTGGCGACAAGTGAATGGCGGTGGAGAGGGTTTAGGTGAGGAAAAGTGTTGGGGAAGGAGGTGCTATACCTCAGTGGCAATTTCGTTAATAAGTATTGACTTGATTCCTACTCGAGTCAAAATAATAACTAGCTCGTAATAAATCTTAAAAAAATCTAAAAAATTAGGAAAAATCCTATAAAATAAAATAAACACTACAAAATCTAAATTACATGATCTATAGCTAATAACCCACCCTAACTACCCAATAACATGTCTTAATGCGTCAATCGGCTTAAAATTATTTTTACGATAAAATCCATAAAAAGAAAAATTACTGCATACTTTCAAATATTTATGTTTAGCTCTACTCAACTTATATATGATCAAAATTTTATTTCTAACACTATATAAGTTCAATGCGCCCTCAATAGTGTGGATGAACTGAGTTGAACCGAATATTTTTTCGAGTTTGAACACATCGACTTCAAATTTTGAGCCAATCCAAACCAGCCACTCTTTAGCTCAAACTATGTCCATTGTTCAACGAACTATTCATTTCGAACCGAATATTTTTTTAGCATAAAATTAACGAGCACTAATTCAAGAAGAATCGAGCCAACCATAAAATGCTTGAAAGAAGGTTTGATTTGTTTACATCCTTATTTGTTAACGAAGGTACAAAATCTCAAAGTCATGAACGAGTGTAGCTGAACAAGCTCATGGAGTATACACAAATAAGATTCCGAGCCCACTCAATATGGGAGCACCAGCCTCTACTACAGAAAGCCCATCGTAGTTTTTTATGCCAAGACCAAAGGCCCATAATTAGAGCCTCCCTTCTACCATTGGCCGAGGCCCATTTATTTATCACTTAGACTTGGCTTTTATTGAGATTGGGCAGTAAGCGCTATTCTCGTGGGTCATTTCCAAGTGTTGGGGATGGGGTACGTGCTCAGGGTGAGGGTGGCGTCCTTCTTCGCCGGAGCCGCAGTCGCGTCGGCTCTGGGCTTTTACATCCTCCACCGGGATTACCAGCTTTTTCACCAGGCCCTCTCTTCCCAGGTAACTTTTTTTGTTTGAATAAACGAGTCTGTATGGTTTTGACTTTTATAATGTGTCTTTGGTTTTATTAATTTACGTTGTTCTTATCATTTTGTCCATTTTAAGTGGATGATTAATGGGGAGTGCATGGATCTCGAGCACATGTAGTTGGCCGTCGCCCCTTGTGAAGTACGGCTTGCAAATCATTGAGTTTGTTGGAGATGGCATCGGACATCCTATTAAGCATTTTAAGTCTTATCATCACACAATGCCGTTTGCCCTTTTTTTTTTTTTGTTATAATCTCAACTCATGCTGTAGAGCCCTCTCGTATGTGTCCTTCGTGATCATAATGTCTAGCTTTGGGACTTTTTTCTCTAGAACAAAATTTTGCAACATAGAATTATTTCTATAAGCTTTTTTTCAACATGGTCAAAAAGCCATATTCAACACCCTTTTTTTTATTCTAAAATTTTTCGCGTTGTCCCAAAGTGAATAATCATTTTAATAGTAACACTTTGGGTAATGTGAAAAAAGCTTCTATATAATCACCTTCATTCACAACGTAGAGTGTAGTAATTCATGATTTTGTTCCTTTATAGTTAAAAACCTTGGATGTCAACCGTTGCTCTTTTCCATTGCTACAACCATGCGCTTGGATCGTCTGCTTGTTTTTTCGTTGGTAGTTTTTGGTTCTGACTAAAAGCAATTCACAATTTAACTCTCTCTTTTTTTGTTTCATGGTGGATTGTTGAAGCAATTTATTGATATTTTGATCATCTTTACTTCTACATAGATTATTCCTTCTCATTGTCACAAAATCAGGTTGTTGAATGGACTCATGTATTATTATTGTTGTAAGGGGAGCTGCAAATGAGCTCTCCTTCTTGTTTATACGTTTGCTTGACTTAGCTTGTATATGCCTTGATTTCTTTTGTCTAGATTGTCCTTACTCTTTGTCATGATGATCATTTTACTCTTATAAACTATTGTCTTGTCCAAAATTTTGGCTTACTTTTTATTGTAGTTTCTGTGCCGTTTGCTCGAGCTAGTCTCTTTAATGTGGAATACATAGTCTGCTTCTTTCTTTATCGATGACAATCTTTGTAACTCCTGTTTAGGTAGAGAAAGATAAAAGAACTTCGACATTTCATAAGGCAATTTTTTCTTGTTCTTCTTCCCAGGTGAAAGACATTTATGATTCTCTTGATACTCGCATCAAATCTCTCGAAAAATTGAGGCAGACAGAGCCATCTGTTCAAACAGACTCAACTGATTGAGTGAGACCATTTTGCTGTAGGGCAGCATACACTTTTTTTTTTATGCGGTCTGTTTGCTGAAAGTCAGTTTGTTTTCAAAATAATCAAGCTTAGAGTGAATGTGTTGTTTTCTTTGTTGTATCCACTGAATGAAGAATAGGAAGTCTTTCATGGCGGGTCTTATAATGCCCGTCTTCTAATTTTTCACATGTGTGAAGGGCCTAAAGATGCATCTATCTTCTCCATATCTCCAAATCCAAGTTTCTTTTGCTACCATCAATGTTCAAATGTGATGCTATCATTAGCATATTAATGTCACTCTCGGTGTCCTAATGCTTTTGGTTGTTTTCTATTCGCAATGGTAAAGTGGGTGGGTAACAAGATTGGAGGGATTGTCAAGATCAAAATCTCTGGAAAGGTTTGAGGCCCAAGTGTTCTGTATAACGCAGCCTAGGTTTTAACCATTCACTTTTACTGTCTATGTATCACCAGCACAGTGCAAGCCAAGAAATATTGTGTTTGGTGCATCCGCTTGTTTTTGTTTGTTGGTTCGCCTTTTCAGCAGTTCTATTGCGGTTTTTGCTGTCTGACATCAAGTCTTTGTCATCGGCCATTGACAAGCTGTGTGAGTTGCCAGTTCAGTATTTTAGCAAGTCCAACGTTGCCAGATTTAAAAATTTTCGCTCACACCTCACCTTAGCCGTCACCTTAACTTGTGTGTGCCCTGTTGATGGTGCTACATTTGCCTTACCTCAACGGTCAACAGATGGGTGCAAGAACTCTAGTTGGATTAGGGCTGATCGTTATAATCTAACCAATTGTATTAATTTCAACACTTCGAATTATGTGTGAGATTGGTTTGTATCAACTTAAGCCGGCGTAAGAAAGAAACTTAGACGTCCGTATAACTTGCATGATCATTTTTTTATGGTAGACAACATTACCATCGTTGTCCAACTAGCCTTCATTTCTAAATGTTCATACAAAATTGAATCGATATGAGTATCTTCACAAGCTGATGCTCATTCCTTTTTTCTAATTAAAACGTCACCGACGCTCCGCACCCATCGCAGACACCCATCACTTTATTTGGGTGTGAGCCTTTGCTCATTTACAGAGTGTCACAATTCAGAAATTGCCATCCAATTTTCTTCGCAGGAAGATCTGCAATTTGATATCAGAGTGTCTATGCATCTCTCCATCGACCAGTTTTAGTGAAATGTAATCGATATGTGAATAATGCGCGCATTATCTCCATCGGCTTTTAGATTTTTCAATTGGCTTGCGAATAGCTTGGTTACTTCTGCCCGTCAAACCACTCATAAGAGGACTGACAATGGACGCTATGAGCCCTGTCAACGATGCATCTCAAGCAGTTCTTATGTGAACTATCAAGAATAAGATTTAGTTGACCAATTATCGTGTATACATTATCGCTTGTATAATTATACTTATGCCCAGTTGCACAATCCAATCACAATATTTCTTTCCCCTTTTTTCCTCTTTTAGGTTCAAATTAAAAGATTTCTGACTCTACCAAAACCATTCTCTACCGGTGCAAAACAGCAACGAAAAGTAAGCAAATGCTAATTCCCAAGATGCAGCATTCAAAAGCTTGCAATAGTGGCAATGGAAAACAGTAAATGTTTAAGCCCATATAATTACATGGAACAAATAAAATTAGTTATTTAAATGGCCAGCTGAGGTTAATATTCATTTTCATAACATGTATAGCATCTTGCTTTTGTCTTGTGTCCACAAAGCACTGATTTTATGAAACCATAAAGTGAAATTGGAGAAAAATCAAGTGTTCAGTTCAGCAGCCATCAACCCCTTAACTACACTTAAAAGAGAGCACGTAGAGAACACTAATACGGTGGAATATCGACATCGTCAAATAAAGAAATCTGATGAGTTAACTACAACTGTTAGCTACTATTGCTCAGAAAGTATGCCAGAAGCATCATAAGTTTCCACGAAGTTTGCTTGCAACAGTTTATCCCCGTGGAATAAACTATTTCCTTACCATCAGTGCGTGCTTCTTGATACCAAAACCAACTAGCAGCTAGTATGGGCGATACCTCCTTCCTCGATAACCTTCACCACTGCCATTTCTCCCTGAACCTCCAGATGATCCACCAGCCCGATCATTCCGACCACCACGACCACGAGGATGTGGAGCTTGCATACCAGGCTGTTGTCTGTTAAGTCATGAGCAGGCAAAAGAGCATTTTCAAAATGCCATGGCAATCAACAAGGCCTTGAAAAGCCAAATAGAATAAATTATGTAAAATATTAAACATAAAGAAGCTCATCATTCTTACAGAACGTAGCCTATGCGACCATCTGGGAGAACCATAGGCACCATCTGCATCCCTGGAGGCATTGGACCCCTACCATATATTAAAGGCTGCATAAAAATATAAAAATTTCAGCTTGCGTTAAAACAGCACAAGAAAAAGTGCAATTGTCGTAAACTTAATGCACAACACAACCATTCACTCTTGGGGAAAATCCAATTAAAAAAATCAACAATCAACCATTAGACACAATACATCAAAATCCAACAAACCTGTCCAAACCCAGCGCCAAATCCAGATCCTACTGCACCATATGGATCACCTACAAACCCATAACCTGGATACGGAACATAACCAGGAGCACCACCCTTATGAAAATTGAAGGAAGGATCATACTTCTTCTCTCCATGTGATTTAGCTAAGGATACGTCCAGTTGGTGGCCTGCCAATAAGTAAAGTCCCACCAGCAGCATAATTACACAAGGGTCAAAATTTTGTGAAAACTATATATGAAGGTTAGATCAGTTAAACGTGCTAGAAGATAAATTCTTACCATCAATTTCATATTTTTCAGTCTCCTTTACAGCTTTTAATGCACTAGATCTCTCTGCAAAATGAATAAAACCAAAATCTCGTTTGTTGTTACCAGATTTTCCAGGAGGTAGAACAACCTTTGTGACTTCTCCATGAACTTGGAATATTTCCTTCAATTGTTCTGGGGTGGTATTTTCTGGAATATTTTTTACATAGAGCGCTTTGACCTGAAAAATTCCAAATCATAACTCGTCAACAAAAGCTCATCTTGTATTAAGCATCAAAATTACCTCTTCATATAAACAGTTGAGAAGTAAGCCCAATAAATTAAATTTAAGAAGCCCATTTGGTAACTGGTTACATTTTGATCCTAAAACTACATATTTCAATGCTGCTCTGATGCACCAGTCAAGTAGAAAGAGTACAGTAGAAAGAAAAGTTAGCTATACAGGAAAAAGCAACAATTAGCAACCATTAACCACATATTAATTACACAAAAGAATAAATAAATTTCCTTTAACCTGCGCGGCAGCAGCTGGATCTGGAGAACTTTTAGGATCAGCCCATGTCACCGTAGGAGTGATCCCTTCTAGCTTGAATTTTGAGCTCGACATTTTCTGCCTTGAATAGTCGGCACAAGCATGGTTGTAATATTCAATAAAAGCAAACCCACGATTGCGAGATGGATTTTGAGGGTCCTACAAAACCACCAATGAACAATGTCAATACAAGTTGGACAATAAGGAAACAACCAATTGATTAACAATTTTTTCACCTTCAAAAGCTCTATGTTCTCAACTCCCGGCCCCGTCTCCTCAATGACTTTCCTCATCTCTTCATCCGTCAAGCTCTTTGGAATATTTCCCATAAACAATCTGTGCTTAACTTGAGAAAGGGAACATCTCAAGGTTTTCCCCTGGAAGTACAAAATTCAAATATTAACCGCAGTACATAAAAGGGGGGGAAAAAGAAGAAAAAACCTAGTCACACAATAGGTACTTTTAATTCCTTGTTATGAATATCTCCTATAGCCAGTTGAGCCATCTCCTTTGTATGGAATGCTACAAAAGCAAAACCTTTATTCTCATTCCGGTCCTTGTCCTTCATCAGTCTCACCTATAACCATATCTACAGTCAGTATTGACTAGAATATATCAGCTTCAAAAGGAGGATATAAGGCAAAATTCACCTCAAAAATTTCTCCAAATGGTTCACAAAGTTCCCTGAGATCATCCTCGGTTATATCACGAGGAAGACCACCAACGAAAATTTCAGATCCATGTGGAGGGAGAGCAAGCATTTCAGCATGCTTCTCAATATCGCCTTCGTTTTTTGGCTCACTAATCTTCCCCTCATCATTCATAGGGCTATCATCCTCACGTGGCCCATCATTCAAACCAATATTATCTGCCTCATCACTTACAGCACCCCTTTTGTCTTCATATCCAGACCTGGGAGGACTATCATATTCCTCCAAAGCTTCATCATCACTTGGATCCTCGGCATCCTCGTCCAGCATCTCCTCAGACTCATTGTCACCATCCAGGTCCACCTGTTCATCAGGCCCCCCTGACTCAAGGCCTCCCAAGTCATCAGCTTCAGGAGAAGCCATCACTCCCTACTCGCACTCTGTTACCTGCAAGCTTGTATAGCAACTGTGGAGAAAACACAGCAGCCAGGAGAATTTGTAGAGAAAAGGAGAATGTTTATGGGGTGACAGCGGATATTGAGGGCAATTCGCATAGTGAGATATTTGATGAGCTGGGGCCATAAGATAATTTTTTTTTCTAGGGCGAAAATTTGACGGCTTTTTAACAAGGGTTTTGTAAATATGAGTGCGTGTATGTATCAGACAGGTAGCAGCTGAAAATGGCAACATTTTTTTTTCACAGATGTAATCTGATCAGCAGCAAACATGAGAAGTCCCCACAGGTGCAAAAGGAACAGCACAAAATGCATAAAAAAGTTAAGAAAATCACTAAACCTCACTCAAATTATAAACACACAGACAGCCAATATGAAAACCACTTTAAAAAATCCAAAGATCACACATACATATGATGGGTAAAGAGCTAGGGAACAAAAAACTGCAATCTCAAAAAAAAAAAAGTTAAATAAAAAAACTGGCAAACGGGCAAACACTAAACTCGAGCGACAACTTGGTTTAGAACATAATTGGAAGTCGTGATTTTAGTCTGGCTTTGTCTGTTCTCGAGATCTCGACGAAGTTAATTTTCTACGAGAATCCCGGTTTCCGAAAGTTCGACGCGAGAGGAAGAGTTTGTGTACGATCTGAACTATGATTGCTATTATGAGATTACTCTGGAATCAGAATCTCACCTCTTCCCGCCTTCCCCTTTCTCTTTCAGCCCGCCGCCGCCGCTGGTGGTGAAGCTTCGCCGCCTCGCCGGAGATTGGTGAGAGGGAGGTGTTACGGACGGAGGTGAGAGAGGAGAGGTAGGTTAGGCAAGTCCCCAACCGGAACAGGTTTGACTTATTTATAATAGCATGGGAGAAAATCACTTACCATGCCTCTCGATCGGGTGAAATTATCACCTACCACCCCTCCTTAAAAATCATCAAAATCATCGGAAGTAACTCCGTTAACTAGTTTATTCTAAGTCATAAACTTATACATAATCAAACAAATAATGTTACATCAACGGCCGTCTAAAAACAAAACCCTATTTATTCTTTTTCTTTTCAGTTTTTTAACCCCCGTCCATTTCTCCCTCTGACAACCTGTGCACTACTGAGACTCGCCCAGCACCACTTTTCACCACGAGTGTCCGCCCATCTGCGGTGTTATTTTTCTCTGCCCAAAAAATTTGTACCATATTTTATTTAAAATTTAAAAATTTTAAAACGAATCTTAAATATTATTTAATTAAATTTTTATCATTTAAATTTTACTTAATTAATTCTTATCAAATAAAAAATAAAAAAGTAAAAATAAAAATAAAAATAAATAATAATAATAAATGTATTAATCCTTTTAAATCAATTAAGTGAATGCTATAGATAATTATAATTTAACCAATAGGGTTAGTCATTTTAGTTATCTAATAGTAAAGTTTTTAGAAAGTTTGGGCAATTAAGTCGAATGCGTTAAAATCGTTTGAGTGAGTTTTTATTTATTCATTGTTACCACTTTTCTTTCTCCTCTCTCTTCCTTCTTGTATCGAACCTCTTCTACTCTTTTATCTTCTCTCTTGCTATTCTTTTTTTCCCTCTCCTTATTTTTTTTCTCCATTCTTCATGCATGTATCTATTTGTTATATTTTTTATATTTTCTTTTAATTATAAAAATTTGTTTGGTTTTTTCTTGTTCAATGTGCATGATTTCTTATTTTTACACATCATTGCATGAATTTTTTGTGGGAAGCTATGCCTATTTTTCTTTTTGACGTTCTGCCTTATTTTATTTTTCTACTTACCTTTAGATCTTCATAAAATTTTAAAATTAATCAACAAACTATTTTGTATGTTGTAGCTTGTGTTTTTCTATGGTCAGTAGGTTAATCTGACTAGTATGTTAAGTACATGTCCAATTAACTAAATTGATTATATTATTTGTTAATTTATATAGGTTTGCTATTAATTAACCAATTAATATTTCTCTTCTTGATTTTAGGCTATATAGATAAGTGATCAGTATTAATCTTATAAATTAAGACAAGAGGTTTATTTGAAAAGAATATAATATTTGATTAAAATATAGTTTATATTAAATTTAAATTAATTATTGTGATATTAGCTGTTCCATTATAT
>JAVDBV010001113.1:0-21899 GCA_032619315.1 Piper longum
TTGTATATATATATATATATATATATATATATATATATAAATAAGTTGAACATATTTTATTTTAAAAATCAATTGCCTCCAAACAGACTTACCAATTATTATTTGTATTTACGCTCTATTGACTATATGTAGCCGAAGAGGAGAGTACAAGGGCTGGTATGGACAATGTGAACCAATGCAATTCTCTTCATGAAAAGGTCAACAACTACAAATAAACCATGCAAAATTGGTGACCTTCATCTGCGTTAAAAAAACAGGAGTTGTGGGCATCTTGCGATTTCTTTAACAAAAGTTGGCGAAGTTTATAATTGAAAGACATTGACCAGCTACCTCCCATATATGTAGCAGTGGTGAAAAATTCGAAAACATAATTGACACAGCAGGAACAAGTCCTCCCATCTATTGAAAGGAAAAGAGATGAGGAAGTCTTCTTTCTTGAGGCATATATCTGTTAAACAAGAATGTGTGACGTTTTAATAAAGCTGCTCATGGATCATGAGTGATTTTTTTAATAATAAAACATGGTAAGATATAAGAGCCAGCCTATTCTCTGTTCCACCGTTGTTTTTTTTAGAGAAAGAAAACTTTGAATAAGACCTGGAATGATATGTTTTAGTTCATTTAGACTTTGAAGACATGGCAGACAATAGAGCAGAAGAGGCCATCTTCAGAATCTTGTTGGCCAGTAACACGATACAGTGTAATCCATGACCAGTCCTCCTCTAATTGAGATGAAGTGAAACAACTTGATGGAATTATTTCTTGTCTTTACACTATTTACCCTCTTGCGGGTAACATGGAACATTGCCTGATGTTTGTTTTCCTTCCTGCTTTCGCGTTGAAAGGTGTATCCAAACTGACCACTTAAAAGGTAGAGATGAAAGGATTCAACCAACCAAATCATTGCTCAGGCAACTTGCTCAAGTAGAAGGTTCAAATGGGTCCTCTTTTTCCGATGAAGTTTCTTATACAAGATATGTGTTATCCTGTGAAGAAGATGAGCTCATTAGGTGGTTTCCAACACAAATGGTTTCGTGTGGAAGTCTAAACAAAAAGAGCTGACTCGTTCTCCATGTATAAAATAAAAAATTAGTCACCAGCCACCTCATATCCCCATACTTTATTAGATTTGGAATAGCAATTGAGGGAGGAAAGAGCCATGCCTACATCGTTCTGGCTTTTGATTCTTAGTTTAAGAGGCCCAGAATGAAGGAAAGGAGATGCTCACTTCTTACTCCACCTGTGTTTTTTCTTGACTGTTTTTTATTTCAGGGGCGTGGAGTTGCAAGAGGATCCACTAGCCACTCCATTGTTAATTTATTAAACATATAGCAAGAAATCATCTGCAGTAAAATAAATCAAGATTTCTTGGATGAGAAGGCCAACCAAAAAAGATTGGTAATCTCTTGAGTTTCAATCCACTTGAACAACAACTGCATATATTTATGTATTCGCTAGAGTATACACAACCCAGCAAAACAGTAGTATCCAGACAGCAGTTAGAGATATATCCAAGAGGCCAATTAGTTAGGAGAGCATTTACAAATACATCATGTTTACCCTTCTACAAAACTGATGCAAGCCCCTCTGTTTCTTCAACTAATCGGATAAGGCAGAGATGATTGCGGACTTCTTTATTTGTGGAATTGAATGAGTCTCCTTCGGTTCTTCCATAATGGATCGCTATCTGATGCATTGCAGTGTGCTATTTTGTTACCTTTCCAGTAATTACAAGGAGCTAATGTGTCACACACGTAACAATAGCACTGCAGGGTTAAACACTTATGTGCTCAAGCATCATCAAGCTAGTAATTCTTAAGAATCTGCAAAGGAATAAGCATAGTACATTTTTTTTTATAGCTAAAACGCTATTTACAAATAAAGTATTTGTCCTTGCAGATCAAGAGAATAATGGTCATTATGTCCAGTACTATCTCAGTAATCCAATACAGCATTTGATCTTATAAAAGAAAGTGAATCAAACGCACTCAGTAGAAGGAATATCATTTCCATTGTTCAGTACCCATCAAAGTCATAGTAACACGACAACTATCACAGAAAATGCATTCCAACAAGATCAGACTAGACCATAAAACTTGCATGGCACACAAGTTCAGATTAGATTATGACGGTTCCAGTTTTAACTTACAGAGCCAATCAATCATTCATCTGAAGAGCGGAAACTATACCTGCCGGCAGTAGCTCTCATGAGGCGTTTGGGCGAACGGAAACTCGGCGCAGAGATGCCTCGAGTGTGGATAATCCCTGCAAGCCACCTATCCCAAGAGCACCATCAACACCCAAATGCAGAGCAACCCATAAACAAAAATGAAATCTTTGAAGTAAACGTGAGAAAATAAAAATTTCAATTAAAATTAAAATCCAATACTACCTGGCCACGCTCGGCGATGATGGTCAGCTCCACATCCTCATCTTCGAAGGCCAGCTTCTTGGCATGGTCACTAGCAGGCTCAAAGGGATTGTACTCCAAAATGACACAATCCAGGTCCTTCTTCACCGTCCCTTTCTTGCGAGGATTCATTCGGGCGGTGGGTCTGATTTTGGCGTAGCAGAGAAAGGATTCGGGGGAGCTCCCGTCACTTGGGGAAGACCAGATTTCGATCACTTCGGCGAACTGCTTACCATCCATGGCCGGCACGAGAAGCTCCAATAAAGTCGACGACAGTGTTGGGAATCGGGCTGTGAAGGAAAGTGACCGTTAGAATTCAAATCGGCCACTGCAACAGATTTTGGGCTTAGAGTTTTACACATAAATGGGCTTCGATGGAAGGATAAGAGCCCAGTTAATGTAGGCTGCCAACAGCAATGGAAAAATGTTTTACCGTTCTCTATCATATAATTACTACCTAAGTCTGATTTTCTAGATTATAATTTATACCCATTTTTATTTCATAATGTGTGCGGAGAACATAAGCGATGAACGTCGGTATATCGTGATTCTTTTAAAAAATTGGAGGGACGGAAATAAGTAATAACAACACTTAATTCATGTTCAATATGCTTACAGAATGAAAAAGCTCAGCTTGATAATTCATTGTGTATTTTATAATTATTCCATATTTGTATCTGACTTGAAATATATTTTGAAGCTACTAAGCCTTTTGAATTGACAAGACCAAATGTCAACGTTTCTTTGTCTGATCAAACGACGGATTAAGTGCCCGACAATAATTATAAATTGGTGAAATTAATAATATTTTTTAATTTTATTATTAAATTGTTATAAAAAATTATGAAATATGAAATGCATCAACCTTAAAATTTGAACTTTCTTATGCTAATATGACATTTATTTTTTTCAAATATTTTTTAAAAATAATGATTTTAATTTCTAGAAATTAAGAAAATAAAAAAATTAATGATTGTATGAATGATGTATTACTCGTTGTGGTAAAAAAAAATGTACTAGTCATCCTCAAATCCACAAAAAATTAAACATCCTTAAAAAACAAAAGCCGAATTTATTTTTCTTAGCCGAGCCAGCCCTCAATATGGCTTACCCCAGCGGCGTACCTAAAAAAAACGACACCTACCGAATTTTCGGTGTTTCGTCTCCGCCATTGTATAAACGTGTCTTCCTTCCCCTCCCCATTCCCAGATTCCGATCGGAGATTCCATCTCCGGCGACTCCCTCCGATCCCGACGCCGGCGCCCAACCTCTCTTCGTCGAACGGCCCTCCGATCGCCGCCGTCCGCCATGAATCCCGAGTAGTACGTTCGCAATCCGCCCACCCATTTTTTTTTTCAGTTTTGATGCGAATTTTGAGGGCTTGGTAAGCGATTAGATCGAAATCCTAGATCGATTCCAATGCTTATGGCCAATAGCTATTGTTGTTATGTTGATGTGCGTTGTTTCGATTTGGATTTTGAAGTTGGTTGGGGTTTTGTTAGGTCGGATCTTGTTTGAGGTTAATGCAGTGGTGGGATTCATGACCGGCGTTGTATCAGTTTGATGTGTGGTTGGTTGTTTCGTGTGATCCATGCGCTTTTGAGGGCGGCGATGTGTGGAATTGTTGTGTTCGGATGGGGTTTGATTTGGTTTGGATTTGTGGTTGGGATTTGCTAGTGGGATCTTGTTAGAGAGGAGAGGATTCGTTAATGGAGTTGTCTTGATTCGGATGCGTGGTTGATTGTTTGGTGTGATCCATGCGCTTTTGAAGGCAGGGTGTGTGCGGAATTGTAGTGTCCATATTGGGTTTGAATTTGTGTTAGGATTTGGGGAGTGGCGTAATCAATTGGGATGTGTGGTTGGTCTGCCCTGGTCGAGCTTATTTGGAGGAATGGTTTTTGATTTTATTTGTGCGTGGAATCTTAAGCTAGCACACGTTGCTGATAGTTTTGGTTTTGAGTTTTTGTATGCAATTCTGCACACTCGTGAATCTCTTGTATATTTTAAGTTGTGTGTAATTCAATACATCTAACTTTGAAACCTTGCTTCTATTGCTTCTAACTCATAACAGAATTGAATTTGGTATTTATGCAATTTGAAATTCTTTAAGTGCTATGTAAATTAACAAGATTGAGCTCCTGTAGTTTGTTTTCTGTTATATGTAATCTATTAATACGATTGAATTTGTTGTTAATGTAATTTAAAATTATTGAGATTGCACGTAGCTGACAAAATTTGACACTGTTAATTAGGACTCTGTTGTATGTGATCTTTTAATAGAGTTGTATATGGTGTTTATCTATTTTGAAATTATTTTGATTAGAATTTTGTTGATTATAATTTTACACAGGCGGTGGTTTTTCTTTCTATTTTTGCTCATTATCTGTTGATTTAGACTCTTTTGGAGTTAAATTATTGACCTTCATATGCGAATTCCTAAAGATGGAGGAATTTTTTTATTTTATCTTGTGAATCAAGTCAAAGCTGTGTTGGGTGGTTATTTTTTTAAGGCATGCGATTATCTATGGGATAAATTACAACTGAATAATTTGAGTGTTGTTTTTGAGACATCTTTCGACTGAAAGCTAGTTAATAATGTAATGGGAGAGTTTAGTGTATTCCTTGGGGAGCCTGCAAGATACCAACACATCTTATCTTGTAGAGTTGCTTCTGCTCCATGATGCTGTAAACTTGTTTTCTCATTTGATGATAGTATTATTTTGTCTACTGATTAGATTGAAGATTGATTTCAGATAAATTTTGGCATTTTTACATTGCCTGCTTCTTAGTTCTAACTGATAATACATTTCAGATGACGTATGGCCTTCAACATTGCATGGGCAGTTGCAATTCTTTTGTTCATTTTATGGTCAAGATTTGATTGACAGAGACAAATGTTTGGCTTTGCTTTCTTTTCAGCGATTACCTTTTCAAGCTCTTACTTATTGGTGACTCAGGTGTTGGAAAGTCATGCCTTCTTCTAAGATTTGCGGTGAGGTTTATATCTCATGTTTTTTTTATTTGCTTTAATTTGTGTTAATGCCAACTTGGACTTTTATTGCCTAAGGATTTTTTTTAGATATACAATTGGGAAAACATGGTGTGCCAAATGACATACTGAATGTGTATGTTAATTGTCATTACACGTCACCACCACCTCTGCCACACTTATTGCCATTACCAAACACCCCAAACACCATCATCATTGTTTTTTAATCCCATCTAGGCTGGGGTTAGCACATGTTTTTTTTCCCAATTGATTTTTCGCTTTTGTATTTTAATCAATGGCACAGAACATGTGTAATTGAACATGTGATGATGAAATGTTGGTGTTTACGTGTGAAATTATTATCAGTTGTGAACACATGGTGATGAACTTTTGTTGGTGGTCCTCTAATTGGCCATATTGTCAATATTTTTTTTTTTGTTTTATCAGTCATATCCCATAAGTATATTCTCTATGACGGGAAAATTGACATTATTATATCATTAGATGCACTAGTTTGATGCTTATTTTTTTGTGTCCTGCAGGATGATTCATATCTTGAAAGTTATATCAGTACCATAGGTGTTGATTTTGTAAGTACTATAATCTATTAATCTTCTAGTTTTTTTTTCTGTGGTACAAAGTGCTTTGATACTAACGAGTTGTGTATGAACAGAAAATACGTACAGTGGAGCAAGACGGGAAGACCATTAAGCTCCAAATTGTGAGTCTTTACCATTAAGTATTTATGTTCTCTTCCATGTTCTATTTTAAATGTGTTTACTTATTCGTGTTTTTTTTTGTATCATTTGGTGATTGCAGTGGGATACTGCTGGACAAGAGCGTTTTAGAACAATAACAAGTAGCTACTATCGTGGAGCTCATGGAATTATAGTAGGTGTTAAGAGTTGCTTTGGATGCTGTGATTGTTTCAATTACCTATAAGGTTGAATATACAATATTACTTCTATGACACTTAAATTACTTTGTGACAGGTGGTTTATGACGTGACAGACCAGGAAAGTTTCAATAATGTTAAGCAGTGGCTGAGTGAAATTGACCGCTATGCAAGTGACAATGTTAACAAGCTTCTTGTTGGCAACAAGTGTGATCTCACTGACAAGAAAGTTGTTTCATATGAGACTGCTAAGGTAAATGCTTGGTGGAGTTACATGTCTATATTTTTTGGGTCGAAATGGTTCCCAATTCTGCATCTTTCATTATTGTACTTGAAGTAATTATTTTGGTTGTAGGCATTTGCGGATGAGATAGGCATTCCATTTATGGAAACAAGTGCAAAGAATGCTACTAATGTAGAGCAAGCATTCATGGCAATGGCTGCAGACATTAAGAACAGGTAGGCAATTCTCCTTCATTCAAATGATGCTATTCAGTTGAATGCTTTGATTGACGTATTTGTTTGTGTTCTGAAACTCTCCCAGAATGGCGAGCCAACCTGCAAACAACAGCGCTAGGCCTCCTACGGTCCAGATTCGTGGACAACCAGTGACGCAGAAGAGTGGCTGCTGCTCTTCCTAGATGTTCAGGTTCATAGCCATTGATTTATCTCTGTTTTGGTTTTCGGTCCTAGTGGGAATGTAAAGAGAAATGCGAAGACAGTTGAATTTTCTTATTGGTGTGATTCAAGACATTGCTCAATGTCATTCTTTCAACGCTTTGATTCCATTGAAAGCGTGTACAATTCAACAGCTAGCACAAACGTGTACTACTCTGAATATCTAGTGTGCATCTGGGACTTTTTAGGAGTGGATTTTGATTTATTATAAAATAACAAAGAGAAATTATTATCAACCTTTTGGGTCCTACATAATTGGAACTCACTGCGTAGGAGGTTAGATTGATTTAAACATAATAAGAACCTAATTATTTTTTTCTTTTGTTGTAGTTACAAATTTTAGATAATTATTTTAATGGAATGGGGCACTAAAGGTGTTAGAAAGCTTCAGTACTCAAGACTCCAATGAGTACCATCAGATGTCAAGCCTTTCAAGGACTTCAACGTTGAAACACAAATTGTAAAATCGGGTTACAAGGTTGTGCTACCGACTTAGTATCAAACTCAATGTTATGTTCATACGACGCAAGGTGTGTCAGATCGTATAGCAATCGAAATTGTTCCGTATCTATGAATTTCACGCGGAGAGGATCGAGGAGGATGCCCGTTCCCGAGTTAAAACATTCTTTAGGTGTATAGTGCTTTCTAGTCGAGTTTGTTGATACACTTCAGATTTATCAAGGATCTGAACTTGATATTTGACCATTCTGATGTACAAGCTGTAAAACTTGCTAGGGAATAGAGAAAATTATAGAAGCTAGTAAGTAAAGACACGGTGCGTTTCTGATTTACAATATTGCTGACCTTTTATAAAATTGTGCATTGTGAACATCGACTGCACAGAGGCCCCCTGTTTAAAGTATATCCTTCTACAAAAGACATCAAAGTGGAGAAAACTCTGGTATCATTAATGATAAATATAACGTCTACATTGCTAGCAGAAGCTTCAAAAATGGATAATAATACAACCAAATTATTAATAACTACAAAAACTCGCAATAGACTATCTATTGCATTTATGACACTATATTATCATCAATGATAAATATATCGAACAGCAAATGATTCACTGAAAAGAATAAAAAGGATTCCTCTAGAAGCCTGGCAAAACCGATAGATCAGCTATCCCTTTAGGCAAATCCGCAATTTGTTTAAGAAGAGTAAGCCTATTCTTCCTGACTCTATCGTCCTCCTACTCATTATAAACACACAATTTATAACTTTCGTTAGTTATGGTTTTGCTTGCTTATCCAGCTGTATCTAGTTTTAAGAGATATGAATCCAAGGGACAGCAGGCGCTTACCACCATAACAAAAACATTATTAAAGAAGTTTTCTAATGGTTGAACTAGTGCTGAAGATGTCTCTATAAAATCATCAACTTCAACACCTGCAAACGTGACAAAATTAAGAGTACACAGAAAACAAGATTTTGCAACATGCACCTCTGACGAAGAATATAAGGTAGATAATTTCAAAGGGTAGGAAATAGTGTTTGTTAGATTATACTATCTCAAGTATTAAAGAGGGCTCTACCATGATATATGTTAGCTTTAACTTCCAAAAATGCACTCCAAAGAGCTCTCTCTTCTTCTGTCTCAAATGCGCCCTCGTTCACCTGTTTGTTAAAATTTCGTAAATTAGAGTCCAGATAGGGCAAAGATCACGAGACGATAATTTTCCCCCACATATATGGTCTTTACAATCAATATAGGCCAACAATAAAGAGTAAATATACGATAATAGTTTACAGGGAACACCATCAAGGCCACCCATCAAAAAAATTGGTCATCTCTTGTGAGATCAAGCATATACACAATAATACATTATTTTGAGATGCATCAAACAGCAAAGAGGAAAACGTCCATATTTAACAAAATGACCATGGGATGGCTAAAATAACATGTCAATTGACAAGGTAAAAAGAATTAAACAGAAATTCTTAACTATGAGGTCAAAGCTCATGAAAGTTTTAAGCGTTCACTTAAGAACAAACATGATTGCCAATGCAAAAAGATCAATGATCCGCATGCTTGTTGGGAAGAAAAAATGTGGCCTCATATATATACCAAGTTCTTGAGAGCCTTCTGATCAGAAGTAGCAATTTTTGTTTACCTTCTTCCAGTTCTATAAATCTAAGGTCAGCAAATATTCATGATTTTGTCTTTTAATAATAAAAAACAATTAAAAAGGCTGATACACATGCTACATAAAGTTCAAAGATAAATTCAGAACAGCATTGGGTTTAACTACAAAAGTATATTCATGGTTACACGTAGTACAAAGATAAATTCAGAACAGCATTGGTTTAACTACAAAAGTATATTCATGGTTACACATAGTACAAAGATAAATTCAGAACATGATTGTGGATAGACTACAAAAATTAATCTCTTATCATAATTGCGGCAATAGTCTGAAAACTGAACTGAACAACATCTATCGTGCCTGATCATCTTACTCTTACTAAAGAGACACCGGACCACACGCACTCTTCATAAATAAAAACTATGCATAAAACACAAAAGGTTTACAGCTGCAAAATGCAATTTTGAACAAATTGAGTCTTCCTGCCCTTGAAGAAAATTGAACCACTTTGTCGGTGGCTTACATTGATGTGTAATGGGCAACATGTTTAAATTAACGCTATAATGACCTGAGCCAAGTGCAAACTGATAAGCTTAAGTTATTTCTTCAAAATTTGGTTGACCAAGATTGAAATCATAAGTGCATCCTCACTAATATACTAGATTTCACCTCGGTAAGGATTGGATGTGAGACTTTTTATAAGGATTTTATATTTCAACCATCTGAGGGAAATTCTGTCCTTGGAGTTCCTTTTTTTGGTTTATAAGACGAATCTGTGTCTTGTACACCCCATCATCCAATACGAATAAGCACTAATACCATTTGTAATAACCAGTCCAAAATGTAAATTGATGGGCATAAATCATTTCTTAAAAATCTGGTTAACAAAAGTTAAAAATCATAAATATATCCTTATTAATATACTAAATATTACACCATTAAGTATTAGATGTGGAACTACTTTTTGTGGGATCTAACAAACGCAATGCATGATCAAACAATAGGAGCAAGTGAGCAAGAACTTTACAGAAAAGTACATATAACTAACAAGAATTACCTCCACTTGAAAATCTATATCCTTCCCACGAATGATTCTTGTTGGACGCGAATATGCTTCAACTACTTTGGGCATAACATCTCCCCTAGACAACACATGCATCTTAAAGCAAAAAACATTAATTCTTAAGACAAAAGAAAGAAGGATAGAAAAAGAAAAGGAAGAAAAAACACAGTTTTAACAACATTTAGACAAAAATCCATCCTTATTTTGTGCAATGCAATATCAAGCACAACAAGATACTCTTTACTAGGTTAAGAAATACTAGAGGACATCATAGTTTTTTTCTCATCTTAATTAAGACAATATAGCTTACGGTTATCTTTAGCTTTTCATGTAGTCCATTTATAGAACATGGAGCTAATTGTAAGTTTTATTAGATGTAAGAAATCTTTATGATTTTCAAAATTATAGAGATGCATTGTAATGTTAGTATTTTTAAAAAAATCTTAATTTCTATTTTAGATCATTAGTTTAGCCAGGGTTTTATCCAACTATAAATATCTTCTTTCCACATAATTAGGTATAAGTTGGTAAAAGAAACTTGTAATATTACTATCTATGGTTATTCTTTCTTTATTGGGATTAATTTGGAGAAATACAGATTGAATTCCTTTATAAATTGTGTACCAGATTCTCATCGCTAATTGAATAATAGAGATTGTTCAGTATTAAGCATGGAATATACACAATTATCTGATTTTTCCTCTATCGACTTTCCCCATGAAAAAAGTTATGAGCTAAACTGCAGTAAATATTGAAAGAAAGTGAGTAACTAACTTTCATTGCAGAACGTGCAGCTAAGCATGGCCAGTTAGCACGTTCACAGAGAACAGAACGAACCACTTCAGCACCTACACCTTTATCCACCTGCCAAAAAAGGTGTTCCCTCATATCATATAATAGCTCAAAATCAATTTGCGTTAACAACTAGAATTATAGTCTGTGTATTTAAAAAACACGAACAAAATACCAAATGAAATAGAAAATAACATTATACCAGAAGTTGTTCTAATCTGCGTGTCACAAATTGATGTACCTACAAGAAATCCATTGAAAAGTTAGACAAACAAGGTAGAGTAGGTAAATCAATATGCTACTCACATCATCAAGAACTGTATCATCCAAAGCTATTGGTAAAAATCCAGCAGCCAGTTTGAATGCATTTCTTAGATCCAGGTTCTTGTCATTTTCCACTAACACTTGGACCTATACCAAAAGAAATACAAAGTGTCCGAAAGAAAGTCTTGATAGTCATACTAAACAATGAACGCGAATGACAAGCCAACAAATTTCTGTGACTTACCAACCCATAAGACATTCTTCGTAAGCCAAAAGGATCATTACTAGAACTCGGCTGACAACCAACTCCAAATAAGCCAATGAGACTATCTAATCTGCACATTACGCAAACGAGATATAAATCAACCATAAAACACCAGATAGCCAATTTACAAAAGAAAACTGTCACATAAACTGGTCAAAAATTGAACATGAGCAACCTGTCTGCAATAGCTAAGACAATGCCAGCATCAGATTTTGGAAGTATGTCACCCGAAAATCGAGGTAATGTAATCTCAAATAATGCATTAGCAACCTGTCAAGTGAAATAGGGCAACAGAAAAAATTAAAAACGAACAAAGAAAAACCTATAAATTAAGGCAGGTGATTAAGAATATGTAAGCAGTGAACAAACAACCAAAATCTTTAAAAAATCTCTGATGCATGGGCAAAATGACACATGATTTTTCATGTATATTACAAGTTCAAGGTATTTCGGAAGTTTTATGCAATATTTAAAACTTTGAAAACTTATCCATGTGTAATTGGTAGATGGAGACGACCATTAACATGTCGCAAAGGTTGTTTTTGCTGAAATTTGGCTTGTGTTTGTTCAGGTAGGATGTAGGATTTGGTAGTGGTAGGATAAGGCTTATTTGTTATAGATTGTAGGGACTTGCTTCCAGAGGTCAATTGCCATAAAGATATAATACATTAACAACAAAATAATAGGAGAAAGATAATAAGAAGCAAGAGTAAAAGCATACTAGGTCTATTGAAGCTGAAATATCTAAAGGTTACAAATAGGATATTGATAACTTGAAGATGTTGTGGATTGAGGGAAAGTGAAGCTAGCAAGGGTTGGTTTCTCCCTGGTTGTTCCCCTGCCAAGAGGAGGAGTCCAAACTCAGCTTTTATAGCTGACTTTGGAAGTTGAAATGTCAGGTCTTCACCATTCTAGAAGCTGGCCCAGAAGCTTCTTGGAAGCTGGCCTAGAGCAGTCCTTATCTAGATACTAGGCAGTCTAGAAGAGAAAAAGTCTAGAACCTGCTGGTCCTTAGCTGTGTACAACTGTTTGGAACAACCTACAAAACTTAAGAGTTGTCCAAAACATTCCATAAAATTAATTGTTGTCATACAAAGGTCTTATAATGGTTGGCAGAAGTCGGGCACTTTTTTAATACTAAACACCCTACTAAACTCCTAAGAAGGATACAAGAACTGATCACCTAGTAATTGTTAAAAAAACAGTTCCATCCACTGGTCTAGATTTTCAACTATGGATGAGTTAGGCAAAATAACAGAATAAATGCAATGCCCATTCAGAGTATGGAAAATAGTGAGAAGGCTTGGGATAAAGGTCAATTTTCATCACAATAATTGGATGCCTTTGTGTAATATATTTTGATTTGGGAAAGCTGTGTTTATGCAATTGAAGCACAAAGGGCTTTATTCACAAAAAGAATAGCCAACTTTAAATGGACGGAATCTACATTTCCAAATGAAGAAAAGTAAATTACTAGCCAATAGTAACAAGAAAGGGTTAACAATCAAGATTCAAGTCTGCACGATTCCTTCAAATTATAAATGCAAACTAACAGAAGATGGAATGCACTTGAGATATGTTCCCAGCTTCTATTCTTCTTCCTTAGCTCTTTCTTCATCTCTTGGTTCATTGTCTTGTTATTTCAAACGAATCAACCTTAATATCAAGAATGAAAATGTTTACCCAAGTAACTACCTTTTCTGAGTAACCATCCCTGAGTGCATAGTGGCGTCCCATTACACCAGAGAGAGAAGTAAACTCCGTCACAACAGCAGTAGCAAGATCAGACATAACTAAAGCTGCCGCCTCACTTACAACAGGCAGAAGGTCTTCACTTATTCCCATTTCTACACTTAATTTATTAACAATTCTCTGTATGCGCATCACTTTGTCCAACATTGTACCCAGCTTCTCCTGGTTAATACCAATATCAGATGAATATAAACATATGACATAGATGTGAACAAAAGTAATACAACAAAAAAAAAAACAACTCACGTGAAAAAGAATTCCTTTAAGTTGTTCACGAAATTCAGAAAATCTCTTTTGAATGTCCAAGTTGTAGAAGAATTTAGCATCCTCATAACGAGCCCTTAAAAATGTAAAATTTCATCCATAATCCCATCTTAAAAAAATAGATTTCACATGCAAGAAAAATATACGCCTCTCACCTTAGAACAGCTTCATTACCCCTTCTTACAACTGTCTCATTTATGAAACCATTTGCTACCTATGATAAAATAATTCAAGTATGGCATTGTTATCAATTTGTACAATGATAATAAAAATTAAAATCAATAGCATTCAAAATAAAATTAACCCTTACAGCAACAAAGTATGGCAACAGCTTTCCACTATTTTTCTCAACAATAGCAAAATATTTCTGGTGCTTTTGCATAACCTGGGAAATCATAAATGATTGTCATACTATAGCACAGAAATATTTTCAATGGAAATTTTTAAAAAATAAGTATTTTTAGCATGTACCATACAAGCTTCAGAAACTCAAGGAATTCAAAAATTTTGGCATAAGATAAATTAGAAAATGAAGGAAACTTGCTACAGAGTGCTCGGTCTAAAATATTTAGGTTTAACAACTAGTGCATATTTAGTCATGAGAGCAATTTTTGGTGAAAAAAGTTTAAACCAGAATTGTTTAGAAGGACATCCTGGACCCTATGGAAAAGACATAAGCCGACAAATGCAGCAGGATAAAACCTAAACTGACCAATTACACGAATGAAAGCATGCATTCTGCTAACCAAGTTTAGCTTACATCTAGATGAAAGTGCTTACACAAGTGTAGGCCGATTTAAGAACGCTACAATTTTTTGAAATTAAAGCTTAGTTATTGAATAAAAAGGAATAACCAAAAAATTATTGTTTAAATAAATATTTAGTGATTTTCTTATCTACCAGCTTGAGCTTTTAGGATAAGTGGTTTATATGGTATCAGGGCCAAAGGTCTAAGATTCGAATCTCATTGGCAATATATGCCTTGATAAATATTAATTTACCTCATGTTGTAACCAATAGACTATTTACCCCATGTTTGTGTTTGTCCATGTGCTGAGTCTTAAAAAGTTTATTTGCACGTGAGAAGGAGTGTAGAAGTATATATTTAGTGATTCCCTTTCCTAACATCTTGAACTTTTAGGAGTTGTTAGACCATCTAAATTTACAACTTTTAAAGAAAATGACATGTAATGTGTGCCTAAACTTTCATGATTTACGTCATTAGAATTGGCAAATAGGGTTATGTAGGAGTTGCATGTCCACTTAGTTTCATGATTTATCTCAGAAGAATTTGGTTGGAAAATGCATATGAGAACTGTATGAAGTTAGAGGCAGCTTAAGATTGATTGGGAGAATGTTCTCTCCTGTGCACCGCTTTCACATACATTTCTACAAATTGCAACCTAGTTTTGAAGATCATAATGTGTAAGATAAAGGTTCTCCAAGAAATGCTTTCAGTAAAAAGGCAAAATGTTACAGATAAAAACCTATTAACAGAAACATTTCCTGTCCATGGTTACCACAAAAAAGTCTACAATTAAAAGGAACCAAGTTGTTGTTTGGAATGACTTTTCTTTCCAAAGCAATGTTGTATAACTAACATAACACATTATCATGGATTTGAACTTCATAGTCTCCTGCGCTTATACAACAGGCACAGTTAGATCAAGAAAAAACATAAGACAAAACAATGTCTTACCATAATAAGCAAATCTACAGGCAGACTTAAGAAGGATTCATCAAAGTTTCCAAGAATAGGAAATGGGGTTTCAATAAGATTGGCAACCTGTGCATCATAAATTTAGACAAGTAACCGTGTAGATCAACAAAAATCGACCACCAAGATGATCAAATTCTCAATGCAACAAGGCAGAACTCTACCTCATCAAGAACATTATTGTCTATAATAGGAGTCCCACTAACACTTCCTGCTAAAGAATTAGCTTTCTGCAATATTACCTCGGTCCGATCCTGAAAATTTGATTTCATATTTCTATGGAAGTTATCAACTATAGCCAAAACAATATAAAAGAACTTGAACATTTCATTCAACAAAAAGATGGTGTATACTATCTACGTATTTACTGCATGTTAAATTTTCCCTGCATAGACCTTGATGTCAATTATAATTCCAGCCTTCTTCATACTGTCAAGGTAAGCTTCCGCACTTTCCACCTGTAACACCCAAAAAATAAGTTGATGTAAATTACATGGAATTTTGAAGATTTGAGATGATCAATATTTCCTTTAAGAGGTTTGTAGAAGTTTCTTTATGCTAAAAACTGAAAACTCTCATAAAAGGTTTTAGAATCTGAGGTTCGTCACATGACCATAGAGGCATACAATGACAAATGTTTATAAGGAGAATTTTAAAAAAAGATGACTTCTATAATACCTTGAAATTTGCTGACGGAGAATGACGAAGACCACAAGTTTGCTTGCCACTAAAATTAAAATAATGGTTAGCAGACATTTTTGGTGATCAAAACAGCAAAACGGCTTATCCTTTACACAAGCATTTTAAAAATAAATTCAATGTAGAACTAAAACTTAATATTCACTAAAAAAAATTGAAATCAATTCTCAATTAAACAAGAGATCTGGATCATTTTAATTGAAGTTAGGCACAGAATTAGAAGTGAATGGTGTGTTTATGACTCCTTCAACAAGTCTACTCACTATAAAACTAGGCAAATCAATATGCTGTATGGCATATAAACTTTTTCAATTATTCGATAGCAATAGAAAAGTCGAACACCAAATTTAATTTTAGTGCTAAATTTAAATAGGACCAATCCAAACAGTTTATAATATTTTTTACCAAAGCATGGCTCTTCAAAGATATTAGAAAAATCATTTGTTCATTACATTAATTATCTATCTAAGGATCAAATGAAGAGAAACATTTTTACTTACCTGTGAATCCCTGCAAATGAGAAAGGAACAGCTTCATTTCCGTGGAGTGCCAAAATCCATCGAACTGGTCTACTAAACATGACCTACGAGAATTATTTATAAAAAAAGGTTTCAACCAATTCTATTTAGCAACGCACATATAGCATATAAATATAATTTATTCAGTGCGGTATAAATCTTTTAAAATAACCCATAATACATTATTTTAAAAATGATCAAATGTCTTCCGGCAACTTTTCCTTATATTATTGCACATCATAACATAAACAGCAAAACATTTTGGCAAAATCATCTTCATAATGATATGAAGGTGAAGCATAAATTTTCCATGGCAGTGGAACAGTAAATCTGAGGGACAACTTATAGTAAAGCACTAGCTCCAACATGACACCTTTTCTCAATTTGGGTTAAGATAGCATAAAAAGTATAATGCTTCACCTCAGAGTTCCATCGCATTGATTTTGGAAATGAAATTCTAGAAATAACACCAGGCAAATCGTCAGCTAACACCTGCATTTTGAGAAGGAAAAAATGGAGCAGAAAGGCAAAAAACAAAAAAAAAAGGGAAAAAGCCCCTAAAACTCATTTAAACTGGCTCTAAACAATGTAAGAAGCTTAATTGAGTACTATCTCCAAATTTTTTTCAAATTTGTTTTATTTATAGTATTCAACTTATGATTTCACTTCATGCTATTTCAACTAACCTATAACAACTCTACCAAACAGCTAAATGATAAGAAAACACTTCAGGCTGAACCTGTAAGACATTAATTTTACCTATGGACATATTCTATAGTTTCATGTTTTCATTCTCTTCTCCCAAACAACTTCCTTAACTATTGAACACAACAAAGTAATTCATTACTCAACATCAAGAAAATCATACAAAACCAAGATTGAAGTTATCACTTCAAGTTGATGACGAGATCAATAAGTTTAGAATCGGAAAACTCTCCTTGGAGAAGATGGGGTGTGGTCTATGCATTTAAGATGATGGGGCGGGTGATAGATGGGTATAAATTAATTCATTAGTCAGCATAGTATTCCTTATGCTTCTACATCAATGGTGAAAGCCAAAAAGAAGCCTGGTGTAGTCTAATAGAGTAGCTTTTGCATAATCTATCTCTATTTATCTCTCTAACCGTACATTTCTTCATTAATAGCTCTAACTTTATTGCTTAATCAAGTTATATCCTCACCTATAAAGCATATCCAGTCAACCTCCAACAAGCATAGCAATAAATTCTAAAACTAAAGAAACACAATTAACACAAGAAAATCCAAATTGTGGATGAATGCACAGAAGTGCTCTACCCAAGTTAACATGAGCACCATCAAAACTTTTATTCAAGATTTGCACAAGAGTCAATATTTGCAATTTTAATAACCTCCACTGCTTCACTTAAATACTGAAACTTATCTAAAGAAGTAAAATCTTAATCAAAGAAAAATCATTGCAAAATAAGATTCCAACCTCATAAAAGGAAGAAATATTCAGTTGTGTCAACAAGAGTACCTCTATAGATGGACGTGAAAATTCCCTAACACAGACATATACGTACTCCACTTTTCCTGCAAATTGCATTAAAAAAGTGTTACAATTTGAGCAGTTAAATATTCAATCACCCTTAAATATCAGCACTCAGTTTCCTCCAGATGCCACAAATGAAGGAACTATGACTCCAACTTAATTGGACGTCATAAGTTCTTGATTGCTTGTGGCAAACAAATCCCAGCCAATAATCCATGTTACAATAGATCGATGGTTTTAGGATATACTAACTGGACAAGCTCACACAAATACTCACCATCCACTTTTCTGTACATTGATTCAAGAGGTACACGGTATCTACGACAGAAGCCTTCAGCAGCCTGATAAGCCAGACTAAATTATTATTTGTACAAAACTAAAATAGCAATCAACTTAAAAGACAAGTAAATACGATGTAAGAAGTGAACAAGACCTAATCATTAAAATGTAACCTTTGTAGGAATCCCTTTGTCATCAAATGCCTTAGCTGCAGGTGGACCCCGAAATTCAACCTCATTATCTGCCTGTTTAGAACTCAACATGTCTATATGGACCTGCAAACAATACACACATCATTAGGTATTGCAGACTAAAGCAAGACAAATAAAGTAAAAGGCTCACACATATTCTTCTTCTCCATAATCTTTCTTAAAATCACAAGAAGATAAGCAAAGAATAGCACAAAGCAAAGATAGCACACAACAAAGAAAAATATTATTATATTCAATAATATGATGCAGTTGGAAAATGGCCTACAATGCTTGTATTTGTGAAAAAATACATAAAAATCATGCTCGAACTAAAACAATAACTAAAGCTCCAACTTATATAACAAACAACTATGTTGAAGTTAATATTTAGTAGTTTTCTTGCCTAATAGCTTGAGCTTTTAGGATAAGTAATTAGACCATATAAAATTTACATGGTATCAAAGCCAAAAGTCTAGGGTTTGAATCTCGTTGGCAATATATACTCGGAGAGATATTAATTTGCTCTATGTTGCGACCAATGGATGTATTTGTATTTGTCCACGTGCTAAGCCTTAAAAAAATTGTTTGCACGTGAGGAGGAGTGTTGAAGTAAATATTTAGTGGTTTATTTTCCTAAAAGCTTGAGCTTTTGGAACAATTGGTTAAACCATTTAAAATTTACAAACTAAATATGACTTAAATAAGAATCCAAAAAATCAATGACTCTAATTTATTATAAGACTCAAATACTAGTGCAACTAAAACTCTTAAATTAGACGCTTCTAATATAACTACCTAAGAATGATCTGTGGACAACCACAATAACTGAGAAGTAATTTTAATTTTAAAAATGAAATAAAAGCGAAAAAAAAACATACAAAGCAAGCAAGAGAATTAGAAAGGTATTAATTAAGATATACATCTATTTTATACCCATGATGTTTGCCCTTGAGGGAGCTCAATGGTATCTCACTACCAAAACAAACCCATAAAAGGAGCACTGCAAATTTTTCATTCAAATTTTTTATTCCAAATCTAAAGATTTCATTTACAACGGCCATCAAATGCAACCACAGAATACAAAATCAATCCCTTTGCACCCAAGAACTCGACAAGAAATTCTATATGTGGAACAAAATACATGTAATTGAGTTGTTCATTTTTTACTACTTGTTGAGAATATAGTCCTACATTCACAATGGATAACTTGTGACCTTTAAAAAAACTGTGGCTGCCTTTGTAGCTAGCTATTTTCATTTTGGAAAATGATAAGATCCAAACCTTCTTATTGTATTAGAGCCAACAACTCATGGTCTCACTCACCCCATGCTGTAAAAAAAATGAAGCCCAAAAGAGACAAAGAAGACCAAACTATGTGCTTGACCGCTTTGCAAGTGCGCTGATGTGGAGGGGGGGGGCATCTATGTAATCCTACATTTACGATGAATATGAGATGTGACCTTGTTACTACTGCATATCATCTCACTTAAATCATTTTCCATGTTCATTGCTATATGAGGGCATAGGACAACTAACTATACACATACGGCAACACCTATCATTTATCCATGAACAGTAAATATGGTGCTATTGAATATGCACAATCATTTCTAAGACATTTACACAAATTCTTTAAAAAACAAGTTCACACCATATTAAAGACAATTTAGCAATTGTTTTAAAAAATTGTAATTAAAACACAAGTTTTGTGAAACTCAATGTTTCTGTCGTAATGGATTGAAAAGGAATAAGAAGAGGATGCTTCCACTCTTTCATCCACCTGTTCCCAAAAAATTGAAGATGGGATAAAAGATTTTCTCTGTTCACTCCAACCTACCGCAGCCCATTTGAATGCTCAATTGAAAATTATTCATATTATTTATCAACACTTCTATCAACACCCATTTGGGCCAACGTCAACCCCTTGTGCCATCACAAAAAAGCCTTATTATTCTTACTTCATGACAGCATATAGAGTAATAGAGAATATCTTTGCACATGCCAAAAAACATAGATGACAGTCTTGAATCCTATCCTCGATCAATATGACCTCCAAATGTGTATCTATAATATAATTGGGGATCCAATTTTTAAATGTATTGCTGAACACCCATCTTGATTCTTAGCCTGTGCTAGCCAATCCCAAAGATATTAAAGGATGTTTTGGGTAATGTAAATTACTCATTATGATTGGCGACTATCTTTAATATTTTATGTTTTCCCCCACTCATTTTGATGAGTTAGATTATTTCTTTCAAGACCATCCTTGTTGGTCTATATTACTTAAAATTGTCTGATAGAGAAATTACTCTTCCAGCAAATAATGAATAAAATATAAAGATATAATAAATTATGAAAGAGTATTTAAGCACTGACTAAAGCAGGCATTTGCCAAAAGGAGTACCACAAGACGACGAGGTGTTCCACACACAGTCACTGCCCCATGATTTAGTCTTTGTTTTTCAAGTAACTGCACCATCGAACTTCTTAGCTGCCAAAATGAAGAAATCATTGGAATACACAGTAAAAGATTGCTTTGCTTGAAAGAAACCAGAAACTTTCACATATGATATCACAAAAATACAATCTCAACATGCTGGTACAATAAAAAGATCAATATCTAGATAATCTTCTCCTTTTAGAGAGGTCAAAGTTCTGCTCCATCATCTAGAGAGACTACCACACACTTGGTAAAATATTAGTTTTCCTTGCCCCATTTGAATAGTTGATTATCATGATTCAAAGAAGAATTCACACATAGCAATGACGGTAGTGTAAATGAATGATCCTCATTTAATCTTCACAAGTTCCAATAATTGATATCAGAAACCCATAGAGCCTTGGCTAATATTCAGCCACATCATCCAATGATAAATTGCCATTATATTTAACTTTTTTAAACTACAGGAAGCAGCTCAATGTTTCCTATCAAGGGTCAGAGAGTTGTTAGCACCTAAAAGGATAAAAGTTAGCCTAATCAATTGCTAGAAGAAAATCAGCATATATTAGAATTTAGAACTCAGACATGCCCATTTGTGATATCAATTATAGAAACCTCATACTTGAGGGTACTTATGTTAGTTCTCCAATCTTCAGGCAACTGTTTAAGACTATTTTAAGGGAACATTTCCCACACCCGTTCATCTAAAAGTTCCTCATTCTCCCTGTAGCATCATAACTCACTCTATACCCTGGAAAGACTTCCAGAGATCTCTCAGAGATTTCCTGAGCACTTCAAAAAATAAAATAAAATAAAAATTGAGTTTTAAACACGCCACAGAGGGATCTTGGCACCTTCCCAAGACCATAATCTCCCAAGATTGCAATTGTGAACCTTAGCTATAGTAACTTTGGTTGATTAGACTCTGAGGGCTCTGATGATCATACTTTTGATAGCACTACACCATGCTTCTATATTTTTTAAAAAAAACACAAGGAAATAACCTGGTTTATTGCAGAGTTCACATCTGCTGGGGGAACCTCTTCAGTTCCTATCTCGAGAACAAACACTCTAGCATCCTCC
>JAVDBV010001114.1:0-28256 GCA_032619315.1 Piper longum
ATTATAAATTGTCAATATATATTTTTTTAAAACCGATTCGGACCGATTCCGATTCCGATTCCGATTCCGATTCAGACCGATTCGTGACCGATTCAAAAAAACCGATTTTTGACCGATTTAGACCGATTCCGATTCCGATTCCGATTCATTGGAAAACCGATTCCGATTCCGATTCCGATTCATGCAACCATGATGGCAGAAATTTATTCCTATGCCAATATTTAACGTGGGTTGTCTGATTATAAAAACAATATAGACTTATTTTTTTCAAAAATAAAAAATAAAAATAAACCTTTCCTCCCCTAAGGGCACCCTGGCGGCTGCGCCAGCCAAATCCGGCTGCGCCACCCACAAACCAAATTTGGTCACCGAGCGGCTAGACATGGCGACTGCAATCAGATTTGACGGCGCAACCACGGATTTGGTTATACGGTCTTAAATTTTTGCTACACATTTTTAAAAAAAAAATTAGCCGCACGATCAGATCTAGCAACTGCCCGGCCAAGTTTAAGTGAGTGTTTTTTCAAAATATTTTTTTTTAAATTGTCGGCCATAGCCGGCCACCCTGATGTCGATAGCAGCTAGTCCTGGCTGGCCAACCGTGGCCAGAACCTGGCCACCGTCAATGTGGAGGAGATGGAGGGTTTTGTTATTTTGTTTTTATCAATTCTAAGTTGTTCTTATAATCAGACGGCTTAAATTAAAATTAGGTGTAGGAAACTGTTCCCACCTTTGGCTCCGGAAATCTTTTCCCTCTTGTGGTGTTAGAAAGTTGTAGAGCTCGTATTTGTTTTCTCTTATACAGGGCACCGACAAGTACCCAGTACTTACTCTTCTCACTTTTAAATATTTTGGCTATGCGTTTAGCATGCGTGAATGTGATGCTTTTTAGCATATAAACATATATGAAAGAAATGAGACAGACAGCACGTCACGGGGCACAAATGATCGGTTTAAATAATGGAACAGGTAGCTGGTTAATGCCTATCCAAACATGAGAGCATGAAGGAAGAAGATGATAGAAGCGGTAGGTAGAAGAAAAAGAATTACCTGCACCTGAAACTGGACACGAGGTAGACGCTATCATCCACAAGCAATTGAACGAGAGGACTGTCGGCATGTGTGCTACAAGATAACAAAAAAGTTTTTAGTCATGGTCAGGCTGTTTCTGTTCCTGGGGACAAAAACACACATCTTTGTAATCAGAGGCTAATGATATTTCTTAATGATGAAATTAATAATTCTGGTGATTTTGAGGGAGTCATTGGAGGTTAAAATTAATTTTCTCTTGAATGTAGTAAAAACAACTAAAATCATTAGAATTAAACATCATTAGCCTCAAGCTTCTTAAGCAAGAATTGCCCACAAATAACAATGTTAGAAAACTATGAAATTTTTACCTACATTTTAGGAAAAAGATTTATCATTTACAATTATAACAAAAATTACCCACCTAAACAAAAAATAAATGGCGTTTCTTGTAATTTGGAGGCTTTTGAGAAATTCTCATAGTTAAAAGTATTTCTTTCATAGAAATAGATTTTATTCAAGTAGATCGTTGTATAGCACTGCATATTTGCCTAATGATGCATTATAACACAGGCATCGTGGCACATGCAAAAGGCATACCTAAAAATTTTTCCACCGGGAAAGAGGTAAGCGGCAATCACAAGAATCATTAAACCTCCAATCAGAGGACCTTAATCAGCTAGGACTGACACTATTTAGAAATTATAAGGCAATACCAAACTTTCATATTTCATGAACAAACTGAATTGGCAATGTCAATAACATACTGGCATACAACAAATGATCCTCGTCCGCAAGAACTTTATATTTGTTTAATTATCATCCATGCTGCCTAGGCCTGGATAAATGTGTTACATAATAGATGATTAACTAGCATGCATCAGGTCAAACCTAAGTTCAAGATTATTCACAGCTGAAAAAAACATACCAAAGAGTGAAATTACCATGGAAGTTAGGACTGACTTCAAATTGCATCAGTAAGTGAGTTGAATTCCATACCTTGAAATATGTTGGAATTGTTCCAATAATATGTCGCAGATGTATCAACTAGCAACTTGTCCCTCTCCCTCGAGTGCCATTTTATTTAAATTTCAGCAATGTCACGGGATGAAGATAGCAGGACATTACCGACTCTTAGGTGGAGGATCTTAGCCAAGATCGGGGAATAATATATAAAAATTATGAAGACATCAAAAAACATTTACACAATCTCAGTCAATCTTCCATCTTATTTTTCATAGATCTTTTTTGCAAAAATTAAAAATAAAAAAGACAAAACCTCTCTAACTATTGTCCAATGAGTATTTGTAGTCTTCACAATACATCTCAGTTATTAGTAAACAGCTGATAAAGATCAACTCTTGGACAGGTACCTTTTCTAGCAAATAGGAAATAGGACAGCCAGAAATAGAGTGTATAGCAGGATAGATAATAAGATCATCTCCTTGGCTATCTTCACAGAGGAGAGCCATCCCATACTTCAAAGATACCCACACAAGCTATTACAAGTTCCATTTGCGAGAAACCAGATGAGCTTCCAAGAAAGATATTTAAGGAAACACAAAGACTACTCAAGAGATACCCATATCCAAAATCCATCTTCACGGCCTGTTGAAGGCAAAAATCTTGGGATAGAAAATTTCATAATATTAGCTGACCACCAAGTTCTAACCATTTTTTCTATTTGACCAACCCAGACAATGAGTCAAGAAGCAAGGTTGTTTTTTAAATGAAACCAAGTAATTGCAAGGATTTTTTTCATGTTGAGGATCAAGATACTAAACATGGCCTTTAAAATGTATAGCTCGCATCTTCTATGTTCCTCAAACCATCCAGATAATGTGTGACCATCAAAAACTCCTATAGGCCTTAAGCATTCGTCAAGAAAATATGGAATCTGTGTTGAAAACCAAGAGAAACTTCTTTAAGAGTCTGGAAACCCATATCTAAGCTACAAAGACTCAGAAAATTTTAAAAAACCAAAACATGGTTGTACCAAGACATGCTACATATTTAGCAACAAAGCACAAAGAATATTTTTGCAGCATGCATTTAAAATTCCCTTTCGTTAAAATGTAAATCACATTCTGCTTAGTGAGGTACAATCAAGAAACAAAAGAAGAAAATATACCTTCACTTTACTGAAACTAAACGAAGATCTTCGAAAATATGGTATTGCATTATCGTCTCTTGATCATGACAGACCTCCCACCCTTTTCAACTGTCAAGCAGCACCACTTTGCACTCGTTCTGTCAATCAGTTTCAACAATCAAATGTCACAGTATCCACTCCAAAATGTGAAGCCAACAACCAAATGTTGCAGTATCCACTCCAAAATGTGAAGATGTTGCAACATTAACCAATTGCCTAAATTTAGTTTTAGCACTAACATATATCACGGATACCACTTAGTGCTAAATTTAGTTTTAGCACTAAGTTTGATCACCTTCTGATTCCCATGTATCACTATGACAATGGGCTAACAACCCAACCCGTAATAGATCTTGGCTTCTTAGTTCTAATAGCCCTTCGATACCCACTTTGCAAACGTTCAAGAATATCATAAGTGATCGAATCTGGAGTTATTCCCTGATCCTTTAGCTTATCATATAACTTTAGAGCCTCTGAGGTCTTACCACACTTCTCAAGACAATCTAGTAATATATTGTATGTAACAATATTTGGGTAGCACTCTTGATCAAGCATTTCATCCAACAACATACATGCCATCTCCACTCTGTTCGACTTACCAAAACACTCAATAAGAGTGCTATAAGTGAAGACATCAGGATTTAACCCTTCCTCTTGCATCTCTTTAAACCTAATGTGCGCTTCATCTATATCCCCATTCTTCCCAAGACAATTGATCAGTGAGTTGTAGGAGATAACATCAGGTTTACAGTCATTTTCTTCCATCTCTTCAAAGATTTTTAAAGCTTCATCCACCAATCTTCCTCTGCCGAAGCTTGAAATTAAAATGTTATAGGTAAATATGTCCGGCGATACACCGTGTTCCTTCATTTGCTTGAATAACGACAAAATATCAGATGTTTGTCTCAGTTTACCAAGAGTTGAAAAAACTAAATTATACATAACTGTATCTGCAGTTAGTCCTTTCTCACAGATCTTACAAAGTAAATCCATGGCTTCTTGCATTTTGCTTGCACTACACAGATTTTCCAGTATTGACATAACAGCATAACGGTCACCTTTACCCTCACAGACCCACAAATCACAGAATAGCTTGTGAGCCTCTGCAGCATGACCCATTTTGCCCAATTTCCTCACCAAGTACCCATAAACAGGCTTGGTCATGTATTTACTGGCTGCCGCAACTACCTCGTGAATTCTACTCACCTGATTCTCAGCAGCCAAAGCTCTCAAGATAGCTGAGTAGGTGAATTCATTCGGCCTCCAATTATTCACCACCATTTCAGAAAAAATAACAATCATTTTATCTACCAAACCATTCTTACCAAGCGCTTGGATCATAGTATTATAAACAATCAAGTTAGGAGTACAGCCCTTTGCAACCATTTCATCAAAAAATGCGAGAAACTCGTCAGGTTTACCTAATTTCCCCGTCATTCTAATGAGAATACTGTAGGTGTACTCATCAGGTTGGCAATGCCTACGCTTCATCTCTTGCAAAACCTTGTAAGCTTGCTCAACCTATCCCCACCCCCATCCATCAACAACACATAAATTTCAGAACAATGATCTAAGCTAACATCTGTCCCCAACAACATAAACGCAAAGAACCAAAAAAAACAAACAAACAAACAAAGACATTACCTTCTCCTCCTTGGCAAGCGAATCAAGCAAATTGTTATACACGAAGATATCCAGAGCATACCCCCGCCTCCTCATCTCCAAAAAAATCCCATATGCCATGTCGAGCTCGTTCGACCTCAGGTAGGCCTGCAACAAGCACTTGTAGGTGTAGCAAGTGAACCTCAACCCCCATTTCTTCACCAGCTCCAGACACCGCCCCAACTCCTTGGCTCCCTCAAAAACCTTGATCAGAATGTTGACGGTGGAGATGTTCCCCCGCACCCCTGCCCGTTCCATCTCGTCCAGAATCCGGCGAACCGGGCCGTCGCCGCCGGCGTCGGCGTTGACGAGGATGAGGAGGATGCGGTTGTAGGCGAAGCAGTCGTGGCGGTAGCCGGGGAGGGAGTCGGAGGCGAATCGGAAGAAAGGCAGCGCCCTCTCGGGGGTTTGAAGGGACTTGAGCACCTCGCCAACCTCGGAGGGGGTGATGGGGTGGGCGAGGGTGGAGAGGTAGTCGGAAAGGTCGAGGAGGGGATCGGAGGTCGGGGATTGGGACCGGAGGATCTGGGCAACGCGGCACACAAGGTGCCGACGGGGGAGCGGGTGGCCGCGGGGGTCGACGTCGAGGTCCGTCAGCGGCGCCACCTCCACGGCCATGGTCCGGCCCCCGTCGCCGGCATGGACCACCCGGGCGGTGTAGCTGGTGGAGTAGGTACGGCCGCCCCTTCCGCCGCCGACGCCACCGGCGGGGCCGAGGCGGCGGCGGCGCCGACACCAGGACTTCATCTCTCGCCCGAGAAGCAACGATACCGCCCTGGTTTGAGAAATATTATATACTTTGATCCCTTTTTTGTCATTTTTTTATGAAGTTAATAATTTTAGTAATTTTTTGATAAAATAATGAGAAGTCATCGATTTTATAGTATATAATAGAAATAACTAATTTAAATCATTAAAATTATTAATATCTTCTTTTAGCATGCATTATGAATAAAACCTACACAAAAATGATAATAAATTCGAATCAACTCGCTCAAACTTCATATTTAATACATTCAAATTTAAGAATATTTTTAATGCAATTCAAATTATTTATTTAATGTTTTATTATCAAGTATGTATTAGTGAATTTTAATTTATATAATTAGGTTCTTAAATACTTTTAATATATAATCACTTTTACTTGTAAAATGAGAAATCTTAGTACAGTGTAGTTTAAATTAAGAAGATGTTCTTAGTACAGTCTAGTTTAAATTAAGAAGATGTTCTGCTCAAGCTCGGCTCAACTGAAATTGATTTGGATCAAACTCGAATTGAACTTAATCATTTAAAAGTAGGCTTCTTAACTGCTTGAACTCGATTTAGAGAAAGACACATCTTATATAACAAATAAGTTTTAAATTAGTTTAAGAAGGAGATCGAACACGAACAAATTAGATGCTCAACTCACTGTAATCTATCAGATACAATCCAACAAGCTTGTGTGGAAATTTTCATCTTCAGTAATCAGTAATGGCAGAACACAATGCAGTAGAAGTTAGAAGCTTTGAATGTTAAAAGAATGTTAAGATTATTCTAGTATTAACACCATTGTGGGAACTAGGGAGACTGTTTTTCCTTGTATTTTGATCTAGTTACAGTTTCTTCTTACACAAACAATTTTCCTAGCCTTGGCTATTAGCAAAAGCAATTCTATTGTGGAGTATTGACGTTTTGAAACAACGTAGGCTAATCATGACCAGCTCATGCTATAGACTGATTGACAGAAATAAGCTAATGGTCAAAAACTTGACAGATTAGATCTTGGTAATCAGCTGGAGTATTGTTTTTGCAGGTACAGGAAACCCCATTCTTGAGATTTCAACTGTCATTAGTTTGTCAAACAAAATGTAACAAAATGTTGCAACAGTATAAAAAAAACTGTAATGCAATAGTATAAAAAACAAAACAAAGTAATGTAAAGATATAACACATTTGCATCACCAAACATAATTCGCGCTGCAAGCCTGCAATTATCTCTTTTTTTTCAAAACATAATGACTACAAAGAACATACTTTATGGTCCAGCTAAATGCAAAATGCTAAATATTTTGTGCACAGATTCAAAATAATTTACACATTGATAAGACAGTGAGAACAAATTCTTTGCCATTTCCATGGCAAGCCTTCATGGAACTCGGAATAGAAAGCAAGTTTGACTGTGATATTGGCAATTTTAATGCAAGTTTAAAAGCAAAAGGAACTTGAGCTTATGAAGAGTGGCACAGTTCAGTTTAATTTTGATAACAAAATAGTAAGATTTTCTGCTTTCTGTAAAGACAGCAAGATATGATCATGGCTCCAATAATTCCATCTTCGGGAACATCAATATTCCCTACTCTTCTTTTTTCAAAGCATCATCTGAAACCTTAACATTTTCTTCTACAGATTGATTCATACTAGCCTTTGCCTGGGCCATGAACTTGGGATCTGGCTGATGAGGAGCCCCAGATGGCTCCTTCAATGCGATGTAGATATAAAACCCAATAACCAGATTCACAGATATAACAGCAACAATTCCACTAACTATAGTTTGCTGCGAAGAAGACAACTCGCTATAGCCAGGAAATACCTTGATCCCATAAAGAATAGAAAGCGGAGCCACCCACATAAATAATGACGTTAAGAAAAATTTCTGAATTACTCCCGCCATGAGATCTCGCACGCAGCCACAACTCTGCGGTAAGTCAAACGAGGAATCCAATCAGTCAAGCACTCAGGATGCGAATATAGTTCTTCAAAGCAAAAACCAACTTGGGGAGTAATCAAAACAGATTAAATGGAAAGATCTTGTAAATATGTATGAAAAGCTTAATTGATGCTCAGAGCTAAACCTCGGATTCCTTACCAGAGAGAGGTCATGAGTTTGGATCTCTAACTTTTTTGTTTACATTTATTTCAAAGCTTTGTCAAAAAATAAAATACCAAGCAGGAAGAAATAGATATATTTCTTCCTGTTCCCCAAACTACTGTAACAATCAGTACAGGAATGGATACAAAATAGTAATAACGTAATGAAACAAAATGGATTAAATAAGCCAGGTAGCATATGACTTAGCTTTACATAGAATTTTAGTGATCACCTGACTGCTCGGGCACAAAAACGTATCAGAATTATGAAAAACTAGTTTGACTGTGATCAGTTAAAAAATCACGAAAATACTATTTACCATAGAAGTTCAATAAAACATCTACTTGGATAGAATTTTTTTTTCATGTACAGACTAATCATGATAATGAGAAAAAAAGTGATAGAAGCTGTTAAAGCTAGGATAGCATATTGTATAAGAATTGAATCGATTGCAATAAAGAAAAAAGTGTCCAATAGTTCTAGTTTAAGAGCTGTAGGCTTCCATTATCAAAAGTTTTCAATCAGGTGCTTAGATCCCGTTATACTCCCCTCTTGTTGAAAGTCTCCTCAATGGATATATCTTACTAGAGTATGAGATTAATGACACAATTACACATAAAAGATAATATGGGTTAGAAAATTGAATTCAAAGATCAGAGATTGCCCATCTGTTAATTCTGGACTCTCATGACATTTTACATTAAATAAAAAAAAGGAACGACGAAACTAGCTAACAAAAACGATTAGACGGCCTAGAGTATAACACCAGCAAGAAGAGATGAAAAATGAAAACAATTTTTTTTAAAAAAAAATATGGCCACGGGGAACTTTCACTACCGCAAGAGTTGGGCGAACCAGTTGATATTGGTGATCGGGAAAGGGCTTGTACGAATTCCGGCGAGGTGGGGGGGGGGGGTTGTGAGAGTTGGGCAGCGACGTTCGGCGAGGAAGACAAACGTCTTTGGAGGGTGATTTACACACCGATTAAGCTAATAATCGGCATCAGCGGTCAAAACCATCTTGTAAACTAAAATATAATTTTAAATATAATTTTTAAATTTTAATTCTTTTTTTTCTTAAAAAGATGAGGATATAACTAAAGGCCCTTAATTGAATAAGGTGGAAATGAGTTACTCCACTGCTTTATTTCGAGTTTAACTCAAGTTCAAAATGATTTGAGTCGAATCAAATTTAGGTCGTATATGGGAAAGATCGAATATTATTTATTTATATATATATATATATTATATTTTAGTAAATTTGAAATAAGATTAATTATAAACATTTTAATGGTTTTATTTCTATTCAATTATATACCAAATAGTTTGTTAGCTTATTATATTATTTAATAAAATTATCATTATAATAGAATTATATTTTTCATTTCATATATGTTAACTCTTGTATCTTCAAGGTGGGTCAAACTAAAAAGGGGTGTGCTTATGGTAGTGCTAACTTAATTCAAGTTAAACTTTGAATTAAACATAATTGACCCAAACATTAAACAAATTCATGCCATTAACACCCCTCGATATAAGAGTGTAGCTCTTTGTTACTATTTTTTGAGTATTTGTCCATGATAGTAATAAAACTTTTCGAAATTAGTTAATAATTAAAAAAATTCTTCCAAAAGGAAGGTCGGTTAGAAAACAAGTCATGTTTAATATTTTGAACTTATATAAGGGAGTTTGACACAAGCCTCATTTTCTCATGGAACCCTAATATTACCAATTATGTGTTTCCCATTTCTCACTTCTCCATGTTCAAATATAGACCAATAATGCATAAATTTTGGGTGCAATTAAAAATGATAGAGCTTAAAAAAACTTTTTAACAAGACCTACCTTCAAAGTTTTACTCATCCGTCTTTGTTTTATTTTATTTATTTTATTTTATTACACGTTATAGCATCTTGTAAAGAATGATCCTACAACTTTATATTTGAGTCCAAACCTTGTGGGTTTATGGGCAACCCATTAATCTTAAATGATAATAATATTCTTGTTTTCCACACCCAAATGACTCAAAAAAAATTCTAAAAACCGTTCCCCTTCTTTAATAATAACAACAACAACAACAACAACAACAACAATAATAATAATAATAACAACAACAACAACAATAATAATAATGAAGATTTGTGAGAAATAAAATCTAAATGGTTATGGTAGCCGTTTGTCTTATATCATGCAGATTTTATACTTATACTTATTCCTCCAGGCTTGATTTTCTTTCAAAAATTCTTCTAAAATCAAATTATAAAATAACATAATATAAGAATAATTTTAAATAAAAATATACGAGCTTATATTACTTTATATACATAATTATGTCAATTTAAGATATCTTAATTTTAAATTTAAAAAATAATATAAGCTATAAAAGATAAAAATTGATAAATACAAATTAAACTAACTTGAAGTCAACTTAAAGTTAAATATATCTGATTAATAATGATTTTTGTTAAACTCGAAGTGAAATGAACCAAATTTAAACTTATAAAATTTTGACTCGTCTTCTCGATAAATAGAACTGCATATATCTATCAACCAAAAAAATGGGGAGGAGGTTGACAAATAGGGAGTGAGGTGAGAGATTTATCAAATGGTGAAACGTGACTGGTGACCATCAAATATGGACTCCTTATATTTTAAGGTCCTATTTTACCTTATATTTCAAAGTACATTCAACCAAAACATGTCTTTATATATTATCACTATATTTTTATATTTTTTTTCTAGAAAAAAGGCTAAAAAAACCCAACAAAAACATATCAATAAATAAGTAAATAAATAAAGAATAAACTTAGAAGAAAAAGGGATTTCAACAAACTTCAATCGTCACAGGTCACACAAATGGTTTGTACTAATTAAGTGTGTAAATGAGTCAAGTTTCCTCGCGAGCTTTTTATATTCGGCTCGGCTTAATTTACGCTCATTAATTTTATGCTAAAAAAATACTCGATTCAAAACGAACAAGCTCGTTAAATAATGAACAGAGCTTGATCTAAAAAATATTTGGCTCAACTCATAACTCGAAATCGATATATTCAAACTCGAAAATATATTCGACTTGACTCTTCTCGTAAATAATATTAAGGTTACATTAAACTCAGCTCGAAACATAGCGAGCTAAACATGAGCCAAGTTCAAACACCATAAATTTTAAACAAGCTCAGTTCGACTAGTTTACATCAAAACTCGGCTCGTTTATATTAAAGCTCGACTCAGCTCATTTTATATCAAGCCACACCTCAGCTCGGCTCGGCTTGTTTACACCCCTAATGCTAATGCATATAAAAATCTGCTGTTTATAATGGGCGCACTCTTCTTAACTCTTTGTCCTTATAAAGCAAACAAAGCCATTTATATTCCTCAACGCTCAAAATACAATGTGAACAGATGAAGAGACAACACCTCAATTGTTCAAGGGCGGGAAAGAATGATCTATTTGTATTTTGTGGCAGCAAAATGCATGTTCTCTATACAAATGAATAATTATGGTTGTGGGGGCTTTTGAAAGCAATAAAAAAAAATAAAGAGGAAGTGAAGGAAACTATACACTACAAATTTTGTACAATAATATATACAAGATGCCGCAATAATTGTAACTCACATAGTAAACTAGTCCTCAATCGGATTGCTGTTCTTGCTCATTGATTGGATTGGAGGATGATGCAGAGAGCTTTGCAAGAGAAGGGGGTGGTGGCGGAGGAGCTGTTAGTGCATATGCAAACATCGTGGAAGAATTCTCGATGAGCCCCGCAACTCCAGCAGCAGCAGACTGCGCATTTGAAGGAAGGAAAAGGTCATGTTTTTGGTCCTTGTAGGCACTCCACACCTGCCAAAGAAATATTTAAGAGAATAGAAACTGCATCAGAATATGAAAAACCTAAAATGGCATCAATAGGACATTGATGGACGTTGTGACTGAAGTCGTCAACACATTGAATGAAAAGTATGAAAAAACTCACTTCAGATGCATCTAATATCTCACGAACTTTTGTGCAATGAGCTCCCTCGGTTGCGAACGCATGCAAAACCTGAAAGAGAGGCAAAATGTGATCCTGCTTAAGAAGACAGTAATATTGTACAACTTCAACAGATGGATGAAATTGACATAATAGACCACCAAGGAATGAAAGTACATGTGCTACCACCGACCTCTACTGCTAGAACACGACCAACAGAAGCTTCAGATTCGTTCCACTTCATCTGAGAGCAAAGTCCTTCTCTTCCCCCAGCCCTCCAATCAAGTAGACCAAGAAGTACTTCGACCAGACCGACCCTACATCCATTTAGGAAGAAGATAACCACTTGATTAAAACAATAAGAAAAGCATAAGTACAATGATTATTATAAATAATATATATACCATGACGTTGTCACAAGAAAGTGCCCTGTTCCCCAATGAAACAAGTAATTGAAAGTAAAACGCAATCATGAAAGAGAAAAAAATAATTGCTAAAACTTGAACACCTAATTAGTCGTCCCAAGCACAAATTAACTGACTTCTCGATGTGGGTCAGGCATCATTGAAGCACCAATCATAGAACAAGTACAGAACTAAAAGCATAATTCCATCATTGATCCTCCACCATATACAGTCATCTCTTAGTCACTATGATGACAACAATCGTCCCCCATATGTAGTCATCTCTCACTCACTATAATGACAACCTGAAAATTATTTTGGTTTCTCCTATTTCACCATATGTTTGTTCCTTAAAGTCACTCATAACAAGTTTCATATCTCAACAGCATCATCTAAATCAATTTCTTTGTTTCATAGCAGAAAACTTCTATCAACTCTCACATCTCAGCTTCCATTTCTTCATATGTTTGTTGAGATGCAATAAAGAATTAGCAGATCACAATAGAAAATAAGAAACAAGTAAAATGCATATATATTAAATGGCCACATCAACTAGGATCTAGGGGATTATCGAAACTAAATAGAAAGAATTCAAGCCAACAACATACTTCAATCCTTGACCAACAAGTGCATCTCTTGCTCTGTTTCCAGCAACTACCACACGTTTAAGTGTTTCAAGAGCCAAAATGCTCCCACCTTGCCATCCAATGGCTTTCATTAGCAAAGGAACAACCTAAATGAGTGGAACAAGATCATTAAAGTTCTAATGAAATGAGAAATTAGCCAACAATGAATAAATTTATCATCAGACAATTAAATTCACCCACTTGAGGAACTAGGTAACCTGAACTCAGTGAAATTCATTGTTCACGCATCGGCTCAACACCATCTCACTATCTTATGCATACTACATATATAACAATTTTATATGTATGGCAACTAACAGGTACTATCATCCAAAAAAATCACACGTCAGGATGATCCATGATTCCATCAACATTAAGCCTAAATGGAAACTAATCAGATACATTCAAGTATATCAGCAAGTGATAGAAGATGCACCACAAACTTGCCAAATAATGCTGATGCTCATAGGCAACCTAAGTCAAATGCATCTACAAGTGCAACCAAAGAAATGATGCAAGGACAAGTCATAGTCATGAAAGAATCGACAAATTCAAAGGCATGACCAAGTGAGAACATTTAGTAAGCAAGGAAGAGGAGATTAATAATATTTTATTAGAAATTATAAAAAATTACCTGGGGAGATCCAACACTTGTTGCAGCCATAGCCTCAGCACAAGTTGTGCTTGAAGCAAGTTGATGGAGAACACGCAGACAGCTAAGACGAACACGTTCTTGAGGGGTTTGTACTTTAGCCTCTTGTTCATCATTTTCATAATCATCCAAATGATTATTGCCATTTTCCACCTCTCCAGATGCCATAGTTTCTCGCCTACCTTCATAAGCCATTGCTGCCACAAGTTTGGGGACATAACCAAGGTATCCAACGTGATCCGCAAGTGCAGGATGTACACGCAATAAGGACACTAAGGCAGCAGAAAGCAATAATGGGAGCTCAGGATCCACAAATTTGGTGTCATAATGTGTAGCAGCAATCGATGAGGCATACTGATCCAACAGTCCTTCCAAAAATCTTTTTGGATTTCTAAGAGGAAATTTAGGATCTTTTAGGAACAGCCTAACATAGATACCACCAACCTGCATAAGGACTTAGAGAATGAGCCAGCAGAAAAAGTGAAGTCAAAGAACTTTCAGCCTAAAGTGGCCCTAGTTTGAACCAGTTCAGATCAATCCAAGCTTTTAAAATCATAAAATTACTAAGTAAATTAATTTTCATTTGTTATTCATTAGAATTTCATTATTACTATTATTCAAATTATTATTTTAATTTGGAAAATTTCGCCACACTTCTAATGTATCTATAAAGCAAAATCAGCAATCATTCTAAGGATGAAAATTGAAACCTGTGGTTCATCTCTCATGTCCGATTGGCCAGAAGCCTGCTCTGGGACATCCCAATCAATGTCACGTCCTTTCATCTGCTCGCGGTAGAGGTCAGCTGCCATGGTTGATATTTGTGCTGAAAGTGAAGCTGCCATTGCAGGTGTCCACACCAGTTCAGGAGTTTCAGTTGTCTGCTCAAGAGCTGCAACCACAGATTCACCAGGTCCATCTTTTATGACAGACACTAATCCATCAGGAAGAAACCTTGCCACTGTTATCGCTACTCGAGGACCATGCATAGGTTGGACCAAAAGCTTGCCTAGTAATGACGAGGCCGCTGCTCTCTGTTGCAAAGGAACTTCTGTATTGCAATACAAATTTTGATCAAATTCGAAACTTATTAACTTGCAACATGCATTACGTATCAACCTTTTATGAGAACTATAGAAAATTTTATGGTTCCATCAATCCTATTAAAAGCACTTTTGGAGTGGTTCACAGAAAAATGTTTACCTTGTACAGGCAAAAGAATTTCAAGAATATAAACGACTCCACCGTGCTTGGCAGCAGCCCATGCTAATTCTGGTGTGCTTGCTAATGCATAAAGAACGTGAAGAACACCTTCCCGGCAGGCAGGCACAGAGTGCATCATTTGTAATAAAAGTAGAAGACTACTTCTGTCTGCAACCATGGCTTCCAAACATGGGGCATATGTGGTCAAGCGTGAAAGCACTCCCAGGCAAAGTGTTGGAATATTGCTCTCAGACGTAGAAGATATAGAAAAGCATTCAAAAATTGGAACGAGTTTCTCTTTGGAGGCGAAAACTGAAGCCACAGCAGGATTACTGATCAATAAATTCTGAAAATCACAAATGAAATCACATCTTGTCATCCTCAAAATACAAAAAGATGGAACATATGGAAGAAACAAAAAATTACCTGAAGAGAAGTCAAACCAATTTGGAGGTTCCTGACCAGCTGAATATCCTCCTTTGCCACTCCATTATCCTGATCGCCTTTTGAATCATCAGCAGCATTTATCTCAGTAGTGTCTCCATCTCCCAAGCCATTTTGATCTTGAAATGGAGAAACTACAACCGGAAGTGTAGCACCACTTTGCACCAATCCTGATATAAAATCAAGAAGAGCAACACAAAAAGTCTCTGGTTCACTAATCTCAAAGTCAGGCTGATCATTGTAAACTCTCAAATACACATTGCCCACATGGAGCTCCTTAGACAAAGCCTGATACTTAAATTCATGTGAGTCTGTTAAGTCATATGAACCATCAGGCCCTTGGCTCTCACGCTGCTGATCTACGAATTTCATAAGCTCTGCTCGTGTTGACGAATTCCAAATTATCTGCAAAGACCCAGTAGAAGAAATTGTCATTACTTGATACAATCTCATTTAGATACACATCACACCAAGAAAAATATATAACGAAACACGGGTAGTTACCATTTGACTAATAAATAAAAAGGACATAAGAAAGTAGGAACTAGCAACAAGCAGCTTTGCAAAAAAGAAGGGGGGGAAATATCACAAATAGCCAAGTTTCAATATTTTCTATCGCAAATGACCAAAAATTTAAATTTATATCATATATAACCAAATATCAAATTTTTATTTCACATAAAACCAATTCATATATTTTAAGAATATTTGGCTCATAATATTTGTTTTATTGACATAAATACTCTTACTCTAACTTCAAATTTTCTTAAACATATTTTTCTTGCATTCTATATGATGAATGATATTTTATTTTTTTTTAAAAATATTCATAAAAAAATATTAGATAAAACAAAAGTTTTAATTTCTAATAAAATGTCAATTTCAAATTCAAATTTCAAACACCCAAAAAACATTTCATTTAATTTTTTATTTTTGATGGTCCAAAATTCAATTATTTTTTATGGTTCAAAATTCAATAAAATATATATTTTTACTTTTTAGCTCATCAATAACATAATTTTCGAGTCTACTTATCTTTTATGAGTTATATATATATATATATATATATGTATATATATATATATAAAGTTAGTAAAAGTTATAACTTTTATCCATTATCTACTTGATATTAATAAAAATAAATTTTATGGGTATTTTCGTCATTAAATGAAACTGATGGAATTTGGTCATGATTGATATAAAAGTATTAAAAGTGGTTATATCTCTGATATAATTTTGTAAACTTGGCTATTTTTGAAAGAAAAAACTCAAATATGGTTATTTATGATAATTACCAAAAAAAATAAATCATTCACATTTACCTCGGGTGACTCCAAGTTCATATTCAGGTTAGTTAAAAGATCCTTAGGTATATCATTCTGCAGCATACTAGCAAGTTTGGGTGTCAGTAATGCCTTGAGAGCATCAGTAGCAGCCTGATTAAAGGGAGTAGATACACCATCCCCAGAAAAACCTCTAAGCTTTGATAGGGCCTGAGATGCAAGAATAGCATGCAAATTTTTAGCAATTTGCACACTTTCTCCCACTCCATGAGACTCAGTATATGTCACTTCAGTTTCATCAGCAGTAGAATCATACTGTAGAAGCAGTGGTAAAAGATACCTGGAAACATAAGAAAAACCATTGGGTTGCTCAAAACAAGATTATTACAAAGCAGTCTTCAGTCAAAAAAGTAAAATAAAAATAATAAAAAATAATAAAAAATAGAGAGAGAATAGAATCCTAATTAAACACACACGTTCAACAAATTACATTTTCCTATGGAAGTATGTATCATGTTCAAGTAAAATACAGAGAAACATAATTTTGTCTCCAAGGTAAGAGCTAAAGCTATCACCTAACTCATTAAAGACCTTACAGATGGGAAGGCCCCAATTAAAAATGAGTTCACCAAAACAAATATCTTCACTTTTCCAATTGAAAACATAAAAAAGGGCTAGCACCCTTGCAGAACATACCAGAATATTCCTGCCATTAAAAGAGCATCTTGAAATTTGGATGACACCGATACATGAGCTACAGTGTGAAGAGCAGCATCTACTGCTGCTGGCACAAGCTCTAGCTCTGTACAATGCACTATATCCTCGACAATTCCACTAATCTCCAGCATCTTGGTTCTTGCACTCTCAAACTGACTTAGAACCGATAATGTACGCATAACATTGGTAACAATGATAGCAGCTGGCTCGTTTGGAGAAGTAGTTGGCTGGACTACACACATACAGCGAGATAAAAGGATTCCCAGAAGTTCAACTCCCCCATCTCTGACAAGCTCCTCCCCATTGAGTGATGAAGATGCACATCTAAGCAAACAAAACAAAGAATCAATTGACAAATCACACCATACATCTATAATCTATAATAATATAAAAAATTGAAGATTTTTAATATGGTGCTACCATGTGTCCTCTATTGATTTTACAACATCATCTTCTATTTCCTATTTATAAAAATATTAGTTTCCTAATATAATTAGGATCTAACTATTTTATAATATTATCTTTTGTTTCCTATTAATAAATATTTACATATTTTACCCTTTCATTATTACAAATAGAAGAGAACATATAAATCGTTTAAAGCCATACACTATTTTAAGTTTAATGATTCTTTAAGTAAGCAAATTTTTAAAATTAACAAATTGATGAATATCGACTAATTAATAAATAATAAAATAATAAGATTTTTAAAAATAATAAATATAATAGAAAAGGTTATACTTAATAAATATTTGCTAAAATACAAATCAAATAAAACATATAAATATTAGAGAAAAAACTTTTAACTACATTTTATTATATTTTAATTTAATTTTAAATTTATGCTAAAATGTAAATAATTTAAAAATACTCAAATATAAAAAATAATAAACAACTAAAATCATATAATACCACACGCATAGTTTTATATAACACTAACACTACACCAACAAAAAGCTTAAAGGAAGGGAAATTACGTCAGCCAAGTGAGTTCTGAGGCTGCAACAAGAAGTGACACTCTATCAGAAGAAAGAAAATTGTTGTCATCCTTGTCCACAGTAATGGCATTGAGCAACATGGGATATCCAGCATATTTAAATGGCTCTAACACGTTTCCATATCGCCTGTATAAGATACATTGGCCTTTAAGTAAAAGTAACAATCTCCAAAGCTGCGGACCCTGCAGCCCTTGCATAGTAGCCTGAAATAAAGTTACAGGTTAAGATGGTACGAAGAGTTGAATAATCATAAAGACCAAAAGGAATATTGCTGTTTCAACACGTCTGCATAATAAATTGGATACAATTCGAGGTTGAAGCATTTCTCCTTTGCTTCAAATTAGGTTTTGACTGCTAGTTCCAAGACCGTATATGACAAGTGCCAAGATATAAAAAGAAAAATGGTTCTTAACTTACATTAGACAGTAAATTCCGGGGTCCTATTTAGATAGTTCTAAGTTAGATTCACAAAGGAAGAAGATATGGTGAAAAAACAGAACTATTTAAAACATAATAAAATAGAGTAATTGATAAAGATTAAAGTATTAAGAAGCACCACCAAATTTAACATTGGATAATTGGATGTCACCTTCAAATTACCTGTAAGCGCTCATATGCCTTCTGTACAGCAACAAACTTTTCTCTACCTTCAGGGTTTTTGTCTGGATGGTATCGCATTGCAAGTTTCCTATATTGCCTTTTCAGCTTTTCTTCATCTATATTCTCAATCTGCTTTGATGTGCTAGATATTTGTTCGGACTCTATAGTTTGTTTAGCGTCAGAACCTTCTACTGTTACATCTTCCAGAGATATTTCCAAAATTGTACATGCTTCTTCTTCAGAAAGGTCCATTGGCCGCCGAGTCAGTTCTTCTCGCCACATTGCCAACAGTGACTGCAGAAATTCCACATGTTCTACAATTGTCCAATTTGGAAAACGTATCTCATCACAAAGGTTACGAAGATAATATCTGTGACACCACATCTCATCCCTTAACTCGGGATATGTTACCGGAGGCATAGGAGCGTACTCATAAAGTGAGTGGCAATGCTGGGATAGCTTCTGAGGAAAATCACCAAGATGTTGCAAAACCTGGAAAAACAATACCATCAATAACTTTGCATAACCAAATAGTACACAGATAAAGCCCCGAACCAAAAGCCAAATCCAGCAGTACAATAAATGGCATAAAGAGCATCTATTGCATGACAAACCTGACGAATTAAATGTTCTGCACGCATTTTATGAGTCCATATAATTTCTGGAGTGTCAGAATCGGATATCATAGCAGCTGCAAATGCAGCTGGCCCACTACGCTCCAGAACATATAGCAAGGATTCAGGCAAAAGCCCGCCTAGAACACTACGCTTAGCCAAAGGCAACGAGGTTGACAGTGCCGCCTCTTCACCTCCATGAAACGCTTGGTGCACATGAGTAGCAGCAAATAACTGAGCAATGGAAAGCAGATTAGAGCCAGGGTATGCAAGTGCAAAGTAAAATGCTCCAGTACTGTACAAGCGCAGCATTGCTTTTGGGTTTCTTGTTACAATAGATTTCAACAGTGCAGCAACACCTTCCACAATATTTGGCTCACCACTTAGCATAGCCTGTATTTTCCCCCCAAAAGCAAATAAGAAATTAAATTTTAGCAATCATACAACTGAAAATCCCAAAAAAGACATTGAAGAAGGGCAATGAAGTATAATATTAGAAGACAGCAAGATTCAACCGCCAAAAAAACAAAAGTCCTGACAGTTCAATACATATGCAACAAATATCAGACTGCTAATGGAACAGATCAGTTCAACAAAATAAATCTTAACAGCTACATTACAAGAAAGAAAAGTAATTATCTTGATACCCTAAACTAATACTCTTAAGTGTTTACACATGACAACAAACAGCACAAATCCCAACCCTGTTTAATGAACTTTCTTAAATTATAAAGCAAATTCCCTATCAAAGAAAGTACAACAAGACTACGTCGTATGAACAACTTTATATAACTATATATATATATATACATATAACTTTCACCATAAACTAATCTAACAAAATAATACAGCATGTAAATATTAATGATTAATTGTAAAAGATTTGTCAGACCAGAAAATGAAAATAAACATTACCACAGCAGAAAAGCGAAAAATGTCTACAAATGAAGTAATTATATGAATCAAAATTGGCCTAAAGCAATATCAGTTACACATGACATAATTCAAAGACCAGGTATTGCAACAATGACTACATAAAAGGACAAATAAGAGATGTACAAATTAACCTGCACAACATGAGGAAGACATCGCGGGCTTGACAGAATCCGTTTCACTCGTGGTGTTGGAGTTACTATCTCTCCAGCATCATCAAGATCAGAATGTGCAGACACCATGCTGTGGAGTACAGACAATGCTGCCTCTCCAATCTGTAAAAAGATGAATGCATCAGACAACTAGAATATATATCACCCATCTTGTGGAACTCATATAAATTCTGCTTTACCTGAGTAGGATTCAAAACCGAGACACGAACAGCAAGAGCCCAACGCAACTCTCGAATATCTCGCAACTTCTTCCAGTCAATCATTCCTGAGGCCCAGCATTTAGTTGACCAGTCAATCGACTTTTTTGACCAGAACCTTCTGATAGCATCTTTTTCCACGGGGCCAACTTGCTGACCATCCATGTCAATAAACATCCATTCTTTCAGAGGTTCCATAAAAGCAGTAGCAGCTATCAAATTAGACTGCAATGGTATAGAAGTTCTTTCAGAAGCTTCATGACTCACTGTGAGAAGATCTACAGCTAAAACACAGCCTCCAACTAAAACACAGTCCACGACATTATGAAGAACTCTCATGAGGACCTGCACAAATAGTGACTTCATAATATTACCTCATGAAAAATATGCAAGCGCAAGTTGGTCAGTAAGGGCTGCTATTAAAAGTTTGCATAGTCTTTTGTAATTTTGACATTTTTATAAGCTGTTAGCACTTTTCACTTTTTGTCTTTATTATTGCAAGTTTTACTAGATTTAGGATTTTCTAGGTCTAAATTATTGGTTTTTTCATCATAAATTTGGGGGTTTTGATTTATTTTTGCTTGATGGAACCACAATTTCATGCTTTATGACTACTCTTCAAATTTTGTCAGTTTCATCTCTTTCACCTAATACTGCACCTCATTCTTTTTAATTTCTTGAAGTTAATATTCCATTGGGAAAACTAATTATTCAGCTAGACGTATTTACCTTTAAAAGAAGCAATAGTCGGTGCCTCAACGCACGATCCCCAGTTCTGTCCAACAAAACTGTAATATGAGCAGTCCCTTCAAAATGACCAATAGATTTATGATGCTGGTCATATACAATTGCCATTGCCCTAGCACAGAGTTCCCTAACCGAAGACCCACCACCACCTCCAAAACCATCAAGCCTTCCCACATCACACCAGTCATCGGAAGAACCCAGTTCATCAGGAACAGCACCATCAACCGTAAGGCCAATGTCCGCGTCACACAAGAAGCGATGGTACAACGCTCTAAAGAAAGCAACTGGATCTCGCAATGGAAAGTCCTGGGCCTGCCCGTTTGTCCCACTATCAAGCAGCAATCGTAAATAATATTGACCAACACATACTTCTTTTGATAAGCTTGCATAGTTAACACCAAACTCTCTGTAGTTCCATGATATCTGAGAAACAACTGCCTGTCCAGAGGAAGCATCAACCAAAGCCTCGCCATAGGCAATATCTTCTGTACGTTCTTTCTCAACGTCTAGCTTATGAACCTCTGCTTGCAAAGCCTCCTCAAGCTCTTGCCTTGTACGCTCATTCCATATCAGATCTGCCCGATTATGATCTAGTTCAAATTCTCGCCAAAACTCTGGCCAGTTACAAAGTAGCCTGCCAGAACCCACAGGAGTGCTCTCTAAAACCACTTGTGCAGGCGCAGGTCCACCCGTATTTAAAGACGAGTAATCATTCTCAACTGAGTCCGAAGCATTTGAATCTACATTCTGTACAGAATTAGCCCCTGCACCAACTACGTCCATTTTGGAATTTACAACGCCATGGGAAGTTCCAAAATTTGTGTAGCCTTCTGGGTTGGTAGAAGATTGTCCAGATGAGATATTTTGTCCATAAACAATGCCAGAATTTGGGTACCTTTCTGTTCCTCCCAGTGTAGCACTGTTTTCGACCTGCCTTGCAACTTCAACAACTTCTGCATTGCCAGGCATTTGAGTGTGCTCCTGGGATGAAATTCCTCTAGCAACACGAGCCTTTCTCTGTTGAAGTATGCGCTTATGCCTCCTTTGATTTAAAGGCTCTATGTTCTGTGCATCACTTGAAATGTCATCAGTCCTGGTGTGTAAATAAGCAACAAGTCCTGGGGGAATAATTCTAGAAAGCAAATCAAGAGCAGGTTGATAAGAATCTGCCCAGAGGGCAACTAGCTGCCTACTAACATCCCGCCTCTCTCCAGCTGGGAGGAAAAATGCATGTAACAGATGTCTTAAAAGAGCCCCATCTCTCAAGGCAGCATCTCGCATTGATTCTGCTGCAATTGCATCTTCCTCTGCTATGGTACGCATTATCACAGCCACAGTCTCTCTCACACTTTCAGCAGGATGTCCAAACAATGCAAACAACCGACGCCGCAGACCAGCTACTTGTCGTAATAACTCAACAAATGTACTGTATTGAGTTGTCTCACCATTCGGCTCACATAGCATAGCCTCCAGGACTTCAACAACTGACATTGATAGCAAAGGTGACACAGACATGGGTTTCAATCTATTGACAAGAATAGTGGCATAATTTGGATGGCCAAACAAGACTGACTTTGCATGCATAAATGTTGCATGACGTTCTCCTTTTGAATCCATCAAGATGCTTGATTCACCAGGTCCACCACCAATAAGCACAGCTAAAAGTCCTGCTGCCTCAGCTGCCACACCTTCCGAACCATTTCTAAGTAAACCCATTATTCGTCCAACTGCAGCAGGGAAAGACATAACATGTGAGGCAGCACTTTGAGATGCCAGGAGTCTTCGTAAGCAAGCAATAAAGCCCATGACTGTAGCAGCTGCCTTTGGAGAAGGGGTTGGGGGTGGAGGTGAATCTGGAGGAAGATTTGGAGTCGAAGGAAGCAAAGTGATTAAAGCCATCAAGGTGACTTCTGGCACTTCTATGTTTGGAGGAATGCCACCATACGGAATGCATGCATTGAACTCTCGAATTCTACGCCATAATTTAGCCTTTGAACCAGGAACAGATCCTCCTTCGGTAACAGCATCTTTGGCTGCTGAAGCTAGATGTTTCAAATGCAAAGATGATGTCTCCATGTCAGCAACAGAGCGTTGGTTACCAACAGGAGATTGTTGTAGCAATAAAATAACTCTCCCACAAGGAGGATCAATCTTATGACCTGGCATAGTTAACCGGGGCAAAACAGGCACTGGGCATTGACCCTGAACAGAGTAAAATTAAACTTTAGTTGTAGGACAATAATTTACTAGCCCAAGCACAGCAAAACATACATGATAAACAACTGATTTTCATGTTAGAACACAAGTACTCACTTCTGTTTGCAGTATATCTCTCACAGCGACCAGCAAGTTGTCACGTGATGTGCTAGAATAAACCTAAAATTCAAAAAATTGCTAGTTATTAAATCTTGAACCTCATACGACCTAGAAGATTTACCAAAGGAAAAAATATCATCATCATCACCATCATCATCTACACTTGTCCCAGCCATGTTGGGGTCAGTAAATGGCTTTTGTGTTGTCCATTCGTTTTTTTTTTGCATTCAATCAATGACACAAAATTATGCAAAAACAAACTGGTAAAAATATATGCAGGATGCATTTCCAGTCACCATCTCTTCTTTTTAAAAGAAGGGTTGGTTAGATTAAGTCCAAATATTTAATATCATTGTTATCATATAACTTTCAAAATCATTGGATAGGCATCATGAGACGATTGTTCATAGAGAAATATTAATAAAGTGATATTCCATATCAAAACTAGTACTAGTAAAATCCAGTATATTTCTACATGTGAGTTGACATGAGGAGGAAAAAAATAAACAACTAATATAAAACCAAATACACACATGAGTTGGGCACCCGTCATTGAACTCTATAGCAAACATTTGCGGCTCTTCAGCAAATCGAACAAGAGCACTAACAGCAGATAATGGACGGGTCATAACCGCCTGGACAACAACACGTATTCATGTAAGATCACTGGAAACATCATCACAAGATAATTCATATACTTAAAGGAAGAAGGATGAATACATAACAAGCATTCGATATTTGAATATCCTGGCTCTTCACATTTTTCCAGGTCAGATTAGACGAGTAAATAGGAATTATTCTTCTGTGAATTGCCATGTCTTAGGGTGACAATGTAAAGGAGATGTCCATTTCCAGCTTCCTCAAATTGGTAAAGACCCATAAGGGGATGTACATAAACTTCACGGGATACCTAATATTTATAACTTGGACCTATCTGACACCTCTAGACCTGGTATTGACTCTTAAAATTGTTTGGCTTTGTCAATGTCTGAAGCTTGTCCATGATGTGTAAGTGAGCACTAGAAATGGAACTCGGACTAGGATATTCCGAACTCTCATCCTTTGAAAGCTTTGACACCATTCAGACCAGCTCTAGGTTGGTGGTGATTCCATTTGTGCCTAACCCGAGTAAATATAGTCCCACACTACCTTGTCTCTTGGAGTGTTTCAATGTCTTCCTCAACATATTCCTTCCTTTTGGCTAATCCATGCCTTTCCATCAATGATTATTGGAATTTTGCCTGGTGTGGGGTTGATACCCCTAAATTCCGATTAAATATGGGAGAAGGTCTTCGAACCCCAAACAAGCCATGATAATCTGAAGTAACACCTAGTGAGCCCTCCATAGTGGAATCAGTTTCAAATTGATAGATCTCCATGATTCACATAGATTTTCAAATCCATGGCCTCATCTACACATGCAATGTGGTTTATGGAAGACATACAAAATGGAAGAATCTAACACAACATATTAAGCTATAACTACCTAAATGGGAACGAACACCGCCTACCCAATCTTTTAGGATACTTCCCACCCACTGATAAACTGATAATCTTCCAAAATGGCATCCTCAAAAAGACTTTCAATAAGAAGACACCTTTCATTGAAGCATATAAGCTCTGTTTACAATATCAATGGCTAAAATCCCCTTTTTTTTCGCTTCACATGACAATTCACAAATTCCTTGAGTTATTGCTTTTACTGACACCTGAAAATTCCACAAATTATGCATTTTATTTTTGTTTAGGGTCCGACCTAAGAGTTTGAACAGATTAATCAAGTTTTACTATATTTTATTGGGAGTATAAGAGCAGAAGTTGAGAATAGACCAAGTTGAAGTCCTACCCTCGCAGTCAACAAGCTCCCTTTCATTATCCATCAAATAGGTGACCCAATAGCTATTGTAAGGAGTAATGTGTGACAAAATATCAATGTTTTTATCTACCTCATAATTATCAGGACGCCTCTCAACAAGTGAAATTTTTGTAAGAATAAGCTGCCGATGTACAATATCACCTTGCTCTCCAAGTCCTCCTTTGTGTCCGATACATAAATTTAGACTTGAAACATTTGCAGTACCATGTGCTGCTGAACGCAACCTGGTCACAAACCAACCTCCACAAGGTGTTTCACTAGCTCCAACAGCTTCTTTCACTGCAAGGTTTAAATTCTAATAAGAAAAGAAAAAGCCATAAATGACAGTTATCAGTATTCAAAGAGAAGGGTAATAAAGGCACCCTTCAATAATTGCTCTGACAAAACCAAACTAAACGACATTATCTAATGCATGATGTAAGTGGAACATAAGTCAACCCCATGATACAAATTGTCACCCTGCAGCTAACTTAACAAAAAGAAGACCAGCGGCTAACTTAGCATTTACAAATTGTAAAGTTCTAATGCAATAGTCGATAATCCTGTGACTTTTTTTCATTTATGATCGAATCACCAATTTTACCATCTAGCATACAAGAAAGCGCAGGTACTATTAAGTGCGAGTGTAAAAAAAGAAAAAACCCCTACATCATGAAAATAAACAGGAGACTAGCTTTCATGTTCTAGCTATGGAAATCTATTAAAAAAAACCTGCCTCTCAGTTCAATAAATCCCAAAGTTGTAAACGGTTGAGAACTATCAACTGACAATGATACGCCAACCATAGATTTTGCTGCTTTTGTCTGTTCTCACAAAGATCAAACAGACAAAGAGAAAAGGTATAAATAAACACAAACAAGTTAATTGAAGAAGAAATTCTACATAATCAGGAAATCTAGTGAGAAATAATTCCAATGGATCCGCCATGGCCATAATACCAAGGTTGTAATAATGACAGAGGTTGTAGATCCCGGGCCAGCTAAGAACGCTTTACATTTTCTTCCATATAAAGGTCGGAGAACAAAACCTCCACTGTCAATATTTTTCTTCCCATTATTGCCAGAAAGAAGAATGACTGATGGAGAGTCCATGTCTCTAAAATCCAAGCACCACCTTAGATCACCGGAATGTCTGTCAATAAGCTCCAATCCAACAGCAGTGACTTTCATTTTCTGTACAGTTATTATCGGCAACTATCAACCAACCAACTAATCAAAAGTAGGAACACATTTGCCCCCGCCAATTACAACAAGAACCACCAAAAAGTAAGTTCAACAAAAAAAGCTTGCCACAGAACAGAAACATCCAACCACCACCATCAACATCCAAACCCCACTCAACTCCAACAAAAAAAAAAAATCAACCAGATTTCAACAAAAAATATTATCCATTTGATGAACCAACAATGCCAAGATAAAAAAAAAATGAATTCACCAAAAATTTCACTTCTTGAGTTCACAACCTATGGTCACTTCAATGATCAGGATAAAATTGAAAACATCAGGTTCTCTATACTTTTGCTATAAATTGCATCAATGAAATTTCACTTAAAAATTTTCAAAAATAATAATTTAAACAAAAAAAAAATCTCAAGATACATATGAAAGTGCAAAACAAACAGACTGATGTTAAATCTATTCACTTCTGTGGAGAGTTAACTTACAAACGGTCAAGATACAAATGAAACTGAACAAACAGACTGATGTTAAATTTATTCACTTTTGGAGAGAGTTAACTTACAAACGGTGCCCATTCTGATGTCCTCCTCCTCAGATGAAGCACCGAGAATTCTGCTACACCATCAAACCTACTTCCTTTTACCCTGTGCAGCTCCGTTAATATGCTTGCTCGAAACCTGGATGAAAACTTAATTGTTTTGAACTTTCCACGACCATCTGTCCGAACATTTAATGTGAATTCCTGTGAGTTGTCGTCCCTTCCAATTATTGGAGCTGCACCTTCAAAATCGTTGACCACATCATAGTAATTGGTTGTGGCAAGAGACGACGGGTCCAGTGTCACAATAGCAACATTGGAAATGCAGAGGATTCTCTTGTACCGCCCTCGCCATGAATGCTTCACAACCATGTACCGGCCCAAGTACTCAAGCTCCTCAGCTGGCACAGGGGGAGGGGACGGCTCCCCAGGATGCTGGTGTTGATCAGAAGTGGCGGCGGGATGCCTGCTCACGAAATCCATCTGGGGTAGGTATTCAAGGTAATGGGTCTGGCGTGCATTTGGCCGAATGAAGAACCAGAAACCCAAGCCCGCCCTTGAGGCTGCTGGGCTTTGCCGAGACTGATTCACCCCCAGTGCTTACAATCCCGAATGGTTCTTTCACAACCCCCAAACTTCCAAACACGCAATCCAACTCGCATAATCCCCCCTCACAATCAATCACCTTCCCCAATCTATCCCACACACAAACTAATTCAAAAGCTTCCCAATCACAATCCAGTCCTGAATTATAGTTGCAGAGATCAGGATCAGCCTTTAAGCTAGAAGAAGATAAAACTGCTCAATCGGACAACAAATTCAAGCGAAATTTTCATTTATTTGAATTAGTCTGACAAAATAAAATTTTACATAGATCTCGGAATACATTCAATATTAAATATCACTACATAAATATAAAGTAAATAATAATAACTTCATAACACCTAGTACTCAAACATCAATATACGAAAACGCAAACTAGTGAAATAAATGTTTTTATCACAGAGTAATATACAACTAGTACCAGATCAGGGCGTCACGTCGGCGACTAAGGGGAGGGCCTGTCTCATAGGTAGGAGAGGGCGTCAACAAC
>JAVDBV010001115.1:0-18133 GCA_032619315.1 Piper longum
CGTTAGTGCCCTTGTGAGAGTTCTTGAGGAAGTATATGGTTTTTATTCAACAAGAGGGTTAGCTCTCCTGTGCCAGTTTGATATTAGTTATTTTCCGGACCGGTAACGCTCGTTACTGACGGTTTTGTATTATATGTAGGTGATGACTATGAAATGGAAGTGTCAGCCTGAACGGAGGAGCAGTGAGGTCTTTCGCACACACACATGTATTCGGTGACTGAATGTTTAATAATTTGTTTATATTTTTATTATATTTGAACTGATGTGAGGTAGTGAAAAACATCATAATATGATTGAATGTTAAGATATAATGTCATGATGTAAATAATGAATAGAGGGCATAGGTGGTCTTCATCTTTAAGACGCCGAGAGTAGATCCGGGTCGGCTTAACCGAATCTAGTAGATTATCGAACGGTTCGGTTGCCAATAGCATTTCCGGGTCGGTTCAAGGGTGAGCCGTGTCGGGGTGTTACACTTTTTAAAGTAAATACTAAGAGGTGGGCCTAAATATATAGAACAAAAGAAAATTTGAGGATTTTTTAATATAAATTATTTTTTAAAATCTGTATTTTATCTATCATGTCTAGACTAGATATGCATCACCTAGGTTATAAAATAAATCGTTGGATAGGAATTAGGATAATCATTGCGCCATAAAATATGCAAATAATACATTTAGAGGCAAGACAGCTTAAAATGAATGGGCCCATTCGTAAATACAGAACGTCATCATGCGTCTAAAATACAACAAAAAAATGCCAACGTATTTTTCTACTCTCGACCTTAGAACCGAGTTGTTTCCCATTAAAGGGTGTTATAACTTAAGTTTTACAAAAATGGCAAATAATGACTATTTGGGATTTAAAGATCTAATGCCAATTTCCATTTTTTTGCCCTTAATCCTAATTTACACAATACATCCATTCATTGATCACATTGGTAATTTCAATATATGCCTATTTGTTATGCACTTATTTTGTCTTTGTATTAATATATAAAAATAGCTATTATTTGTCCCTATTTTGTAAAAATTTAAAAAATTAGTTTTATATCATCAAGACAAAGAAAAAAAATAGAAAATTATACACGGCGTTGAACTTAAATATGACCAATATGGCCTAAATCATTTGCATAAGATAGAAATCGAATCGATGACAATACGCGTATAGCCACTAAGGGCCTATCTAATCAGGATACATTCAACAGAGAATATACACATTGTTAGTAAATAATATAGTTGAGAATCATAATTATAAATATTAAATGCTAAATCAAGCACTACAAAAGAGTACCGATTGGGACCCTTGGTCGACATTAAGCTCCTATCCATCAATTGTGCATAGAAAATTCAAAAATTATATAGTAAGTATAAGGTTTGAAAATTGTTTGATAAATAGTGTTAACATGATTTTTGAACTTGATCTCATATTTTTAAAATTCATATTAAGGGATCTCATCTTTTAAGTTTTATCAATTCAAAAAATTAATCTAATGACATGTAAATAATAGAATGCAATAAAACACCACTAAATACATTCTATGACGCTAAACACAAAATAGTGTAAAGCCAAATAGCTAATCAAGCTGAATGAATCCTAATAAACTTTTGAGACAAACTCCATATCCTAACTCAATGAGCTTAACTCTGTATGACCTAGTAAATGAAGAATCACTAATCAAGCCATCTATGATGTGTGCGTTCAATAATATGTGGACAATTCTAAATGCAATGACATGACATGCAAAGAGGGCAAAAAATAAATACAACAGACATCACAACGTCATAATGTCATTATCATTTTGAGCGTAACATTATAACTAAATAAGATTTTGTAAAAATAAATACAGAAAACGGGACAAAGGTCGTGGTGCATTACGAAATAATTTTTTCGAATTTAACTCGCATCTGCAATTTACATGAGATATTGACATGCCTGAAATATTTAGGGTGATTTAACCTGAAATACATGATATGTTATTCAAAAATAAGATATAGGTAAAATTATGAAAAGTAACTCAAACTATCTGGCCAATTATTTAAACTTAACCCCAATGATAATTTTTCCATAACGACTTTAAATCTAAAAAACTTAAAAAATATTGACTCAATCGAAAATTTGTTCTTGTAAATCAAAGATTATCATTATTAAAATAAAAATATATTATTTCTTTATTTAAGATAATTAAATTAATTATTATTTAAGTTAACATTTTCACGACGTGATAATTTTACAACCAAATATGAGTTGAATTATAATTATTGTAACTATTTAACTAATTAAACACTTTGGCATGCAAAATGAGGTCACCCAAAGGTGACAACAAATATAAAATTTTAATCTTGTTATAGTCTCAATTAATATTAATTAGACTAGTTGGTAAATTTTACAATTCTGGGTTGAAACAATTATATTATTATATTTTCAACCGAAAATACATCTTTTAATAAAAATCAAAATTTTATCATAAAAACAACAAGAAAACTAACAGCTCTACTAAGGACGATGTTTGCTTAAACAGAGATTAACATGCAAACAACTATGACATGCACAAAAATGAAAAGAAAAGAGGGAGGAGAGAAAGCGTACTTCACTGGGAAGGAGAAATGTGGGAAGAGGAGGAGAGGGGAGGAGCAAGACGAGGTGGGGGAGGCAAGGAAGAAGGTGGAGAAGCCAAGGAGGAGGAGAGGAGGGCGGTGGAGTGGTGAGGGCGGCAGACATGGGAAGAGGGAGAGGAGTTGGGGGAGAAAAAGGAGAGGTAGGGAGGGCTTTCAAGGAGTCAGGGGAATAAAAAGAGAGGAGGGGAGGGTTTTGACCCTCTCCCTGACCTTGATGGCAGTGTCGAGCACCAAAACCAGCCAATTAGGGGGGGGAAAGGAAAAAGTGGAGAAGGCTCGGGGGAGGCTCAAGATTGCTTCTATGGCTATCAAGGTACACCAAAATATCATACTTGAGTGACTAAAAATCTAGGCTAACACGAGATAAAAAACGAAACACGTATAAACACGACCCTAAGCTACACTACAACATCGGCTTGGCAATTGGGGCCAATCAACAAACTCAGCAGCAGACTCGCTTAATGCCCAAGCCCACAACAACACATAAGGATCTTTCTAGTACTAGACCAACTGCATGCTATTCGGATCGAGTCAACAACAAACCGAATGTAAAACACCGGGCCAGGTTTTACACAGATAGTGGTCAGACCCGACTACCCAAGGCCAAGGCAAATGCTCTGATTGCCCAGACAAATGAGTGCCCCGATCAGGCCATCCAAGACTAGAGGCAACTTGGTCTAGTTGTCCTAGGTCAAGGGACAACTAGATCTGATCGCCTAAAGACCAAGGATGGCCGACCGATTGCCTCTGCCAATTAATTTTTTTTAAATATGTTTGGACAGATTTATCCGGTTACGTGGATAATTTTTAAAAGTTATATTTATCTGATTACATGGGTAATTTTGGAATTTGTATATATCCAAATAATTGCTAAGATTTATACTTATCCGCTAATGACAAAATGCCTCAAAGAAGAAGTCTCGCTCTTTCCAAAACTACTAGAGAAAGAATAGCCAAAAGAAGAGGTAGGCATTGTTTCAAAATTGTTGGAGGAAATCTCTCCTCCAGGAGTTATCCTAATTCTATGAAAACCCCGGTGATGTAGAAGCAAGAGGGGGCTCGTTGAATTGAAAAAAAAAGAGACGGAAGAAAGAAGCAGAGAGAAGGGGAGGAGCCCATCGCCGGAGATCCATCTCTTGTGACCCCCTATTTCAACTAACCCGTGCATGATACATCTGCCTTCTGAGTCATCAAAGAAGAAATTTTCAAGAGTTTTCCATATTGCCAAGCTACGGCTGATCTACCAGAGAGCCTGGATCGCACCAAGTTGCCGCCTTCGCCATGCCTTGCCAAGAATTGTTGCCATCATCACCAAGTCATGAAGGTTTCCCCCCCTACATCTTGCTGATTTACAGGAGAAGCCAGGAGCCACCACCGTCCAGACCTTCCCACAAGAGCCGCCCTTGCAGGAGTTTTAGCTGCCAAAGCCATGGCCTATGGCCATGAGTTTGTTTTTCTTCCTTTGTTGCATGTAGAAATCAGGGGGAGTAGGCGTTCTTGCTGCTATCCATCACCGACCGCCTGCAACACATCATCTTCACTCACCGTCGGACCACCATTGTCGTCCAAGAAGGAAGCCGCCACGCCCCTGCATTGCCGAAGTCGGAGAAGACGTTGCCCATCCAAAACTAGTGCAGGAAACATCCGCGGAGGACGAATTTCGCCGCCATTTTTCGACCAACTATGGCCGTTCTCAGTGCCGCTGTGAGGTGTAACGTGAAAATGGAGGAGTGGTCTCGAAACCCAAACTGAGCATCGTCAGTGTTCACCATTGCAGTCGCCGGAAAAAAGCCCGAAAGAGACCCGTCCAACCAGGAGAAGAGGCGGAAACAGAGTAGCAAACAGCAGAGTTCGCTGAATTTTTTTCCACCAGTACCAGCTGATCCCATCGCCGCCGTGAGGAGGAACATGAAGGGGAAGGAGTGGTCTACAGACCCAAACTGAGCTTCACCGGATATCGCAGCCGCAGTCGCCGGAAAAACTCCAGGAAGCAACCCATCCGACGGAAGGAAAGGCAGAAAACAGAAAGAGAAAGGAAAGCAGACAGCAAAACTGACGGATATTGGCCGTCTCCATCCAACGCCAATCATTCCTTGATCCAATGGGGCATCCAAAGTGAAGATAGTAAGAAGATCTAAAGCTGCAAGCCAATCCTCACAAGAATTAGATGTTGTAGTCGCCGGAGGAAATTCGGAAAGTGACCCATCTGATTAGATTGAAAACATAGCAAGGAAAAGCAACAATAAACAACAGATTTTGGGGAAGTTTTTTCGACCAGAGCCGGTTGTTCCCGACCCTGAAGCGGTGACTAACTTGAAGAGGGAGGAGTGGTATACAATCCGAAAGTGATCTTCGCCGGTTTTCGCCATTGCAGTCTCCGGTAAAAATCTAGTAAGAGGCCAATCTGATAAGGTAAAAACATAGCATGAAGCAACAGCAAACAGGGGATCTTCGCGACCATTTTTCCAACCAGCGCCGGTCGTTCCCGGCCCCTAGGTGGTGACCAAAGTGAAGTCGTAGAAGTGGTCTACAAACCCAAAGTGATTTTCGCCGGATTTCGCCATTGCAATCTCTGAAAAAAAGCCAGGAAGAGATCCATCTGATAAGGGGAAAATAGAGGATTCAATAGCAGAAAACAACCGTGGATAGCTGACTTCGCGACAGTTTTACGACAAACTCCGGTCGTCCCCTGTCATGAAGTAGTACCAAAAACGAAGCCAAAGAATCAATCTTCGGATCTGGGAGGATCATTACTAGATTTGGAAGGCGCCGCCGTCGGGATAAAATTCGAGAAGCCACTCCTCCCCACTAATTGATTAGACCCGCAAACAGGCCGGACCAAGACCACGTCCGAGACCCATATGCTACCCAGAATAGAGTTGGTGTAGTGTGCACCACCCGCAGACAAGCACACGCAGAGATAAAAGGGAGCATGCACACGCCACCCGGCCCGGTTCAGCATTTATTTCGTTTGAACCAACCCAAAGCGGTCCGGTTCCTTCTATTAAAGATTCAGAAATAATTTGAAAGTCTTCTACACCTCGGATCGAGACAAAATTTGCTACCCCATCATTTTTGGATGCTCCGGACACAATGGTGGGGTTTTTTTTTTGAGGATTTGAAGATTAAAAAAGGACGAACCATGACATTGGAGTCAAAGATCTCATGCAAATTGATTTAAAGGTGGAAAAAATTCACCATTTTGTGTAACTTGTAAAATCAAAGGAGAAATAGTGGATTGTGAGTATTAATCTCACCGTGAACTGACTTAGGGATTCGAGTTGAACCCTAAGGAACCACGTAAAAATTTCTTTTTTGTCATTTTGGTGCTTTTGACATCATTTGTATCATTTTATATTATCACACTATCTCTTTGTGCGGCAAGGGCGCCTTGGTCCCACCGAACCCTTCAAACCCGGACCGGATCGAATCACGAAAGAACCGCGATCACCCCGGGGGCCGACGATCCCGCGCCCGAACAAAATATTGGTTGAATTTGTTTTAATTTTTAAGTGAGGGTGTTGTAGACAATTTATAATCCCCCGCCTCCCCCCTTATGGTAATTAGACCCAATTTTCCATCTAATAATATAAAAAATATTCTTCCTTTTCTAGTAAAAAAGGTCTAAAATCAATATGATATAAAGAGTTAAAAAATACTATATAATACAAATACTCTTATATTCCATAACACAACCCACCCAGTTTCTCGCTTTCTTTTGTTTGTTTGTATTGAAAAATAACGATAACTAAGTCTAAGTGTATGCATATGGCTGCCACCACTTATTAATGTTGAATATAATCTTGTAATGTTCGTATAGATTCATCAACTTAGTTTCACATCTAAAACTTTCCAGTTTATAAATAAGGATGTGTATAATGATGTTCAAGTTGGTTAACCAAGTTTTTGAAAAGATAACTTAAGTCTATCATATTGTATTTTGGGCCGAGTCGTTATAATTGATATAAGAGTTAATCTGGTACCATATTAGATAATGAGCTGAATTAGGTATCTTCGTCATGGTATTGGACATAGGGAAAGTAGAATGTGGATTAGGTCACTTGACACGAGTGGTTGTAGGAATTTCAGAGACAAAATTTTTTAGGGTGGGTAGATTTTGAAATCCTTCAAATTAATTTAACATCTAATACTTTATGGTATACACTCTAATTTAATCTAGTTATAAGTGACCATATATATAATGATTTTTAAGTTGGTTAACTAAACTTTTGAAAAATGACGGTGACTGCATGCTTTACTTATATCTCAATGCTTACACGCCACTTAAGAGAAGAAAGTTTGAGGTGGGCTGTAGAAGATAAAAGTATTTTTTAACTCTAAATCTATCTATCCTTGACATTGGAGCTAGGATGGTTAGATCTAGCCACCCCCGGTCACAACCCAGACCCGACGTTGTCATGGCTCCATTTGGATTGGGTTAGACTAACTTGACTCATTTTTAAAACAAAATTATTGAGTCCAATTCTTCCTTAAATGAATATATTTTTAATGATTTAGATTTTATTTCTCTTTTATTGTAATCATTGTTTCTCTCACATTTGAAAATATATAAAAAAATTTCTGGTAAGAAGCTCATGCAATATTTTATATTGCCACCCTTTTTCCGTAAATAAACTTGTTTAAGAAAAAAAAAAACGTCACTTAGATTAGATTGGTACGTCGAGCTAATGGTATCCCCATTTATCCCAACCCGGCAAAACCACAACCGAGACAGCTCGGCGGCCCCCACTCCTTGTCCCCTCCCCCCCAACCCTCCGACGATATTCCCCGATCGCCGCCGGCGACGCCCGATCGGAGGAGCTACTTGCGTCTACCGCCGCCGGGAGCCACCGGTGGTTAGAAAGTCTGCTCCTTTTCTTGCCTTTTGTTGTATTCTGCGGCGAATTGTGCTGGTGCGCGTTTATTTTTTTGGGGTGTTAGGGTTTGAAATTTTTTGATGAATTGTTGTCGATTAGGTGGTTTGTTATATGTTATGGTTGATTCCGATTGTTTGGTGGCTGTAGCTTGTGGTTTAGCTTAATGCTCTTGCTTTGTTTGATTATTGAGAAGTATGGAGGTGTTGTGAGGTTGACGATGGCGGATTTGTGGCTTGTGTGTTTGGATGCTTTGGCTGTGGGCGCGCGGCAGAAAATTCAAGAATAGCTCATTGTAGGAATATTGGAGAAAACGCAATATAACTCAGATTTGAAACTAATATTATCATTTGGCTATCAAATACTCTGACCTACATGAACTTGATCAAAACAGCTTGAAAATGAAAAATTTCCTGCATATCAAAACTAAATTGTAAGATTAAATGAGTTATGCTGCTTCGAGACTATATAAACAGATGCTCGAGCAATGACTAAGTGTTATTTCCAAAGCAGGAATTCGGAAGTAAAGAATGACTAGCTATAAGTGTTCGATTACTCCACCTTATAACCAATCTAACTTATGTGCAATGTGCAGTTCATGATCTTACTTAATAGAGGCTCAAAGCAGAGTATAAACAAATGTAGGTCTATTACCAATCACCTATCTATTCAAACAGTAAAATAGCTGATTAAAAGTATAAACCAATGCAAACCATCGTGGAGATTGAAAAGGGAATTAAAAAGTCACTCGCCGTTGAAAGTAGCATCAAAGAATTGGGTAGGATGCAGATTGTGTGAGTGAAGGTTGTATGCTACCTTTTACATTGTTAAAACAAGAAGATACCTCTCTTAATTGACCACTCAGATTTGGCCTCACACACCATTTATCACTAAGCTCAATTCAGGAACAATCTCTGCCTCATATCTATGCCTACGGGTCCTCATTTCAGCTTGCAATCTCATGCATTATTTGAACTCGTCCATGGGTGCGATTTACTGTCACTCACCCATTTGGCCCACAAATGGACCATATGTCTATGGACCAAAACTGATTTAGATCAACATAAACTAAATATCCAAAATGGTAGCTAGGATGCACATCACCCTTGTCGAAGTCTGAAACAATTGAGTTTTAATTGACTCTTCCAATCTTCTTTTGTTCTGGCGATTTTTTCAGATCTTGTGATTGATTGTTTGATCTTGGTTACACTTTTAAAATTGCTGCAGGCAAGGGGCAACTTGTTTGATAAAGTATGGCTCGGTACCAAGCGGACGAAGCTGAGTATATGGCAGATGATTTTGAAATGGCTGATGTGGATGATGATATGGAGGAGGAATTTAGTGGCAGAGGGATGGATGACTCGGAATCTGATGATGAATATCATGATCTCTCGGTGTGTTTCCTTACCCTTCCACATATTATTTGAAATGATTGGATGCCAGCCTTGCAGATGCACCTTACTGATATTTGAATTTACATTCCTTCGATGTTTGATGCATGGCATCTATAGTATTTTTGGTTTATTTTCTAGTTAATTATATTTTTAGGGACTTTTATGTAATTTTTTTAGGGAATTATTAGTTTTTTTTTGGATTTTATTTTAATTAGGAATTTAAGTGTGCTAGAATTAGGATATATCATTTATAGTCAATAATTATGGGACTCAAATCTATAGTAATCAGTTTTGGTTGATTTTTGTTTGAGAGTACAGGGTGTTATTCTTGTTCTTGAGACCTCATATATTTATTCTCCCCTTTTGTCTATTGTTTCTATCCTTTCGTGTATTTCTCCCTAGTTATCTTACATCAATTGGTTATCAGAGCATAAAGATATCATCCTTGTAGTCTCTTTTATCACCCATCCATCCTACCATTACCATTATGCAGGCATGGAATTTTTTTTTTCCTCGCTTGTTATCGCTGCCATCCATTTGTCGTTCAAAAAAAAAAAAAATTGGCTGCCTCATATTCCATCCTCTCAATGACCGTTTTTTTTACCACCATCAAGCCAAGCCTTCTTTCCCAATCATCACTGGTCCATACTCCACGCCTCAAGCCTCTGCATTCCTGAAGCGGAGTAGCCAAAAACAAAAAGAGGGCATCTTTTCTACTTTGGTCGTTTGCCACCGTTGAGGTCCATGCTGCCATTGTCAAAACTGCCCTTTTGCCGTTTGTTGAAGTCCAAGATGCCTAGCCACCATCGTAGGAGAACCCCTTGCTGCTGTTCACAGTTCTGGAGTAGTATGGTGAACAAGAAGGGGGACATGTTTTGTATTTTTGGGTTTCTTATAAGTTTGGTCGGTCGGTTCAGTTTTATTTGCTTGGTTCGTCCCAGTATATTATATTTGTTTGGCTTAGAAACAAATACAGATTTGGGATGGTTCAATATTGTTTTTAGCAGAAATAGCTGCCAGGAATGTCACTTTCACAGCCGGATGTAGAATTCCAAAACGCAATTTCACAGGGATTTACAATTCTAGCCTTTGGGAAAATTTCAGAAAAGAGTAAATATTCCAAGATAATCTCGGAAAAGTTAGACAAATTCACCAAATAATTGAAATTTATGGAATTATGCCTCCTAAACATCAGGAACCATCTTCATTGAATGATTTTTCTCACATGGGGTCTATCCAACAATCTCTCCAACGTTTAGCCAATCAATTTGCAGCATCAGAACGTCATATTGAAATTGAACACCGATACCAAGAGGAGATGAATACTTTCAAGAATATGATGACACAACTAATGAGACCTCATGTAAATCCCGCCTCTATTCTTCCAGCTCAAACAGTGCCTCCAACAGTTCATGTTCCTCATGTTCCACCTCAACGTGTTGTTTCACCTAATTGAGTTAATGATAGAAAATTGGTGTCCAGATTTATATGTTCCTGAATTTTATGGAAATTCAAATGTTGAGGGATTTTTAGATTGATTTGAAGCTGTCGATCATGGATTCAAAAGTGCTAAAGCGTAACATGATGAAAGAGTTGATCTTACTATTTCAAAATTTCAAGATATTGCTCAAGCATGATGACAATGTATCACTGCTAGAAGGTGACAACTTGGAGATCCTCAAGTAAAAACTTGGGAAGAAGAATTGCGTATAGCAATATTTTCTTTCTTCGTTCCCTATAACTATAGACAAAGTTTATATGAAAAACTTTAGAATTTGTCTTAGGGATCCACATCAGTCCAAGAATACACCAAATTATTTAACAGAATTGTTTTGCGAATTGAGTGGCATGGGAATACAGATTTTTTTATTTCAAGGTATTTGTTTGGTTTGCACTATAATATTTAGTGCGAATTTTATCGACATAGGTTCTATAGTTTAGAAGAGGTTATTTATAAAGCTATCAAAGCTGAGTTTATGTTAGGTTATGAAGGTGGCTGCTCTTCTCTGAATCAAAAGGGAGTTTTACCTTTTCCAAAACGAGTTGTTCCTACTGAGAATAAGCAATCTAGTAAAGCTGCAGTAAAATGTTTCCATTGTCGACAAGGACATTTTATGGCAAATTACCCTAGGCGAACTCAAGTTTTGGCAACCACACATGATCCTGACCCTATAGATGTTATTGAAGAAATTGAGTATACTGGCATACGTCAAGTGGGTATATTATTTGACTAAAACTCGAGGACGAGTTTTTTGCAAGGCATCTATAGTATTTTAGGTTTATTTTATAGTTAATAATCTTTTTAAGAACTTTTATGTAATTTTATATTTTTTAGGGAATTATTAGGTTACTTTCGGACTTTATTTTTATTAGGAATTCAAGTTGTGCTAGAATTAGGATATATTATGTATAGCCTATAAATTTAAGACTCAAATCAATAGTAGTCAGTTTTGGTTGATTTTTGCTTGAGAATACAAGGTGTTATTCTTGTTCTTTCTTGTTCTTGAGACCTTGTCTATTAATTCTCCCCTTTCGTCTATTGTTTCTCCCATTTTGTCTATTTCTCCCTTGTTATCTTACATCAATGCTATTTCCTATGAAGTCAAATATATTCTTCGTACCATTTTTATACTTTGAAAGAACCAAGTTGATAATTCTGATTGTATAACCAAGCTGACATATGCAGAATAATATGATAACCGATACGTCATCTGCTCAAGCCAGGAGGGGAAAGGATATCCAAGGAATTCCTTGGGACAGACTTAGCATTACCAGAGAGAAGTACAGGCAGACCAGGCTAGAGCAGTACAAGAACTATGAGAACGTTCCTCAGTCTGGTGAAGGATCAGTGAAGGTGCCTATTAAAGTAATGTTAAAAGTCTTGCTAACTTTTTTTTTGTTTCCTTTTATGTCGTAAAAGGTTGTATTTAATGACAATAGGATTGCAAGCATACTGAAAAAGGTGGAAAGTATTATGATTTTTTGCGAAACACGAGGTCTGTGAAGTCCACAATTCTTCATTTTCAGGTATGTCGACAGAACTTTCAAAATTTTTTTTGGTTATCTTGTTTTTTAATTTGATAGTTGTCATGTCATGTTGGCTCGAGACAAAATTTCAATGTCTTGTAATTTTTCAAAGTGAAACAAAATAATTGAACGAAATTCTCATTTACCGGAAAACTTTATGTCTATAAACTATACAATGGTGTAACTTATACTATTTTGACCTCACAGAGTGGAGTCTTTGAGGCATGTGCGATATGCTATATAGTGATTTTGGAAATAATGTCTGTAGAAATGGTTCTCCATGCTTCATTTTCTACATTTTTATTTGCATAATGTATTCGTGTGTTAATACACTAATACACATTGTAGGAAAGGATTAAAATTTGGAGATTGCATTCATCAGGAATGTAGCTATTGTTTTGATCGTGTTTCCATATCACCCATCCCTACTTTCCCGAGATAACACACGTGACAATTATTTAAATAGTCAAGGTCATAATTATCAGGCACACACTTCTACCACTGCCCCATTACCAAATTAATTATTTCTGTTGCAGGATAGTTAGCAGATATGTTGTTTAACAGTGTATAACTGAGAGTTTAATGTGCATAAGGTGCCTGTTCTTTTGCTCATTCTTTCAGCTTAGGAACCTAGTCTGGTCAACCTCAAAGCACGATGTTTATCTTATGTCACATTTTTCTGTCATTCATTGGTCTGCTTTGACTCACAACAAGTCAGAAGTTCTCAATGTTTCAGGGCATGTGGCTCCTTCGGAGGTTCTTTTTGTTTCATAGACTTTGTTATTACTGTTGCTTGTTGATTATGATTAGTTGCAATTTTAATCTCTGCTAATCTAAATCCACTTTACTTGTGGCATGACATTGTATTGTAGAAACACCCAGGTAGCCTTTTGGAAGGATTTACTCAGACGCAAGTCAGTACGTTGTCTGTGAGAGATAATCTACTTGTTGCTGGAGGGTTTCAAGGAGAGCTTATTTGCAAGGTGATTAAGCAGACTCTTTGTCTTTGCTGGTTATCCTTTGTAATTTGAGTTGCTTTGACAAGTAACCTTGTAATTGATTTGTAGAAGGCCTAAGTGTTCAAAAAATATATTGCTTTGCTATTCTCTATATTTTCTGAAGATATTTTTCTATCAAATATGTTGATCATATTCTGCTTACAAAGATAATTTCTCTCTCTTTGTTCTTCAGTTTTGATGCACTGATTTCTATAACAACTTGTCTGCCATGAATGCATTTTAATGTATTTTTCCTTGCTGCAGTTTTTAGATAGAAAGGGTGTAAGTTTTTGTTGCCGGACTACATATGATGATAATGCAATCACAAATGCCGTTGACATTTATGACAGCTCCAGGTATGTAAGAGTTCTGCTTTTGATTAATAACTTGGCTAAGAATGTAGGAATTAATTATATCTACATGTACTATGCAGTGGTGCTCTTCATTTCATGGCATCAAATAATGACAATGGAGTTCGAGACTATGACATGGAGAAGTTTCAACTTTGCAAGCATTTCTCCTTCCCTTGGCCAGTAAATGTGAGTTTTGGCCATCAATTTTTGTGAATGATAGGAAAAATACTCTGTTAATAAATTACTATTGGTATATATAATTACCATTTGAATTAAAGAAACTGTTGTGGATCGTTTTCAGTGCATGTTGTTATTATTTCAAAATTCTCTTGTGCAGCACACCTCGTTGAGTCCAGATGGTAAGCTTCTTGTTATAGTTGGGGACAATCCTGAAGGGATGCTTGTTGATTCAAAAACTGGGAAGGTACTCTCGTTTTTTCTTGTGTCTTCTCTTTGCTGCTAGTTTCTCAAGATGAATGCTTTGCTCCTGCTTATGTGCTCTGGGTTTCAAGTACTTTAATTAGAGCTTATGGCATTCTTACCCTTCCGATAGATAGTGTATCAAATTATATGAGAAACAAGCATATAAATATTTTGTAGCGAGTCTATTGTGTCCAGCCGAAAAGAAATTTGTGTTCTATTTATTTGGGATGTGATGCTTTCCCTAATTAAATAAGGAGAGACAGACTTCAATTGCTTTTTGTGTGTCTTGGATATCATTTCAATTATTATCATGCCAATTAATAGGGGAGCAACTTTTGAATAGTTTCTTCCCTTTTGAGGGTAATGTCTGAGATGCTTGATCTTGGAAACACTGAAATGTTGAGTGTTGCTGAAGAGTTAATCTTGTTCGCTGCCTTTTGTTTTAGGTCAGCTTTTTTTTTAAACCGAACGAATCTGACTACCAGTCAATACTTGCCCTATGAGCTTTCAAACTGGGGCACAAAATATTCAAAGTGCACAAATTCACTATGCGGAGTCCTGTCATTGTAGTACCCCCCCTGTTATTCATGCCACATGACATCTAATTAATTCAAATGTGGACGTTAAACACTAGCAAATTGAGAAAAAACTAAATATGGTTACTCCTTTTTGGCAGAGTATTGCACCTTTGTGCGGCCATCTGGATTTCTCATTTGCGTCAGCATGGCACCCAGACGGGCACATCTTTGCAACAGGAAATCAGGACAAGACATGCCGTGTATGGGATGCACGATACCCGGCCAAAGCAGTCATGGTGTTGAAGGGCAACCTTGGTGCTATTCGGTCCATCCGCTTCACGGCTGATGGTCAATTCATGGCCATGGCAGAACCTGCTGATTTCGTACATGTGTATGATGTGAAGAATGGGTATGAAAGACAGCAGGAAATTGATTTCTTTGGAGAGATATCTGGTGTTTCCTTCAGCCCGGACACGGAATCCCTTTTCGTAGGAGTATGGGACAGAACATATGGAAGTCTCCTCCAGTATAGTCGCCGGCGGAGCCATACACTTCTAAGTTCATTATAATGATCACATGGAAATGCTCTTATGCTTTTCACCACTTTTCATTCCTGCAAGAGTATGCCTTATCTTTCAAGGATCAAGAAAAAAGAAGAATGTGATGAGTTCTCTGAGTGTGGGGGATGTGTGTGTACCCAAAATAATTATGCCTTGGTCCACCTCTACAAAATGTTGTACAAAAAGTAGAGTTGCATTCCATCCATGAAAGAACTCTCATTCAAGTGTCCGGATGCAGGTTGATAATTTTACTTGTCTGGACTGTGTGTTGTTAAATGCACTACCTTTGTTACGACTACATAAAAATGTGGAATGAAGTTGAACTTTTTAGTGCTATAGTTTCATCTTTTGTTAAACTATATCTTCTAAATTAATTGTTTGAATGACTTGGTTCTGTTACTATGAATGCGATCTTTTTGTTGTACTTGATTTCTTCCGGTTAGGGTTTAGGACAGTCATCACTTCAGTATTCATCCAACTGTCTAAATGCTTTCGATACATTTACGTTGGACTTCATTCTTACTCATTTTATGTCCTTAAAAAAAACCACAAACAAACAAAAATGCATTTCCTAAAACAATTAGGAAAAAATTCCACAAAACTGTATTTCCTAAAACATTAAAAGAAAATAGATAAATTAATTGCTGTAAATTGGGTGATTGATCCCGACGTGAGTCGAATTTGGAACCTTTAGATGCGCTACCATTGTGCCACGGATCCATTTTTGCAGGTGTTGAAAGCCCGACTTTTATATATAAATTATTAGAAAAAAATTCATTGCCCGTACTTTTTATAAACAAAATATAATTTAGGGTCCCTTGACTATTATAATACTTCAGTTGAGTTTTGATTAAAATGAATTTGATGATTCATGGCTAACCAATTTTCATTTTTCTGAAGACCACACTGTCGTACAGGCTAGAAGATAAAAAAAAACATGTATGATTTTGATGGAAGAGATGAATGACGAACATTCTCTCTGGAGATGTGAGAAAAGTGAAGAACAGTACAAGCCTTGGTGAGATGTGCATGTCAACATGCTTCAGACTTTAAATATGGTTTACGGGTATTGTAATGTTTAAAATTCAGCTACTCTGCAGCTCTTTGGGGGCACTAGATGGAGCCCCCACATCATTTTCATTTTTACTGCTGTCCATCCATGTAATATTTAATTTCTTTTCCCTAGATAAATATCCGTTGATTATTCTATTTCTGGAGTGGGAAAACTTTTGCGATGGGCCCACGAGTTTTCCAGTGGGCCTTCGGGGGTCGGTGCTGCAGCTGCTGATCTCGGCCCATCGGGCCGTGGGTGTGCTTTCTTCAATTGTGGAGAGTGTGGGCCAGGGAAGCCCCTTGTGGGCCTGCCCATGAGGTCGGGCTAGGATTTGAACTGCAGGGCCTGCCCCTTGTGGACCTGCCCCTGGACGAGATCGGTGGGTCCTCCAGGCTAGGATTGGTGGCCGGTGGGCCCATTAGAGCTAAAGTAAAGAAGGAGGTGATCTCAAGCAAGGATTGGAATCCGGTGTACGTGGTCAAGTTTGCCCACTTTTTGAAGGAGATGTATTTGTTGAAAGGTGATGAGAATTAAGTTCTGTAAACTACGCACAACTCTCTTCATTCTTGGTGTATTCGCGTTATACTACATTTGTGGAAATTCCTTTGTTATTTGATACATTTTCGAAATAAAGTTAGCTTTTTTAGTCTTTTAAATTTAATCTTTAGTGAAATTGCCTCTTGTGAATTAATTGTTCGAATGACTTGGTTTTGGTCACCGTGAATCTCGTACTTGTCTCCTGTTTCACTTCTTGTTCTAGTTATAGTCTTAAAACCCTTTTTTGACTCTAAAGATTTCAGAAGTCGAGTCCACTCCATACTTTGCTAAGTCAAACCCCACAATGGACTTCTTAGTAATAGATTTTATGGTTGATTTTCCAAATCTCGTTGAGTTAATTAAAAAAAATGTCAAAGCGTATATGTTTATTTTAGTGTAATTAAATCAATAATAGTTTAAAGTATCATAAATTATATATTTATAAATTTCAAGTATTAAAGGGAGTAATATCTATTAATTTCATATATCCTTTTACTTATTGGATTAAAAGATTAATATAAATGATGTCAAGTAAGTTAGGAGTAATCTCCGAATCAACTGCATTCCGTAACCAATGAATTTGAATTTTGAGTTCTTAAACTATGCTTCTGGTTAGGGTTTAGGATTGTCAATTCCACATTCATCCATTTTGACCTGTCACGGTGAATGCAATATTTATGATGGACTACATTCTTACCCATTTGATATTTTTTTTTTAAAAATGCAATCCTAAAATATTGATAAGAACCCACAAAATTGCATTTCCCAAAACATTCAAAATAGGGGGGAAATGCTGAAAATTGGGCGATTGAAAAAATTACTGAATCAGACACGGATCCAATTTGATGAATTGATACATGAGAATTTTAATAATATAGTAAATTATCATGTAAAATATTTGTAGTTATGCTGGAAATGATATAGCAGCATCCTACAACATTTTTAGAAACTACATAATTAGGGTCCTTGATTGTCATTATAAATCGGATTTGGAATAGTTTTGCATTGAAAATAAAAATTGGAATTTTTTTACATGTTAGAAGGGAAGAAAAAGGTGATTTTCATGACGCGAGAAAAGTGACGAACACTACAAGCCTTGATTGAGATGTGCTTGTCAATATGCATTCAGGCTTTAAATACGATAATGAGTATAGTGACGTTTAAAATTCAGCTACTCTACAACTGGTTGGGGCACTAAAGTGTAAAATCCAGGTTGTTTGCCTGATAATTTTCTTATTGGTTCGATCTTTGTCTTGATTGGATTAGATAGGTTCAATCCTTAAGAGAATGATATGATCTATATTTACCTCGGCTAACCACCTTTGATTTTTGGTACCACAAATTGGACGCTACTTACCCGACCTTTTCTTCTTGGTTCAATCAAGTCGACTTTAGTTAGATATTAGGAATGAGTCTCTTGCGAGTCTAATTTGCTTGTTGTGTGTACAAAACCCATTCTCTTCGATCGATCCTAGCCCCTGTATGACCCTTGACTCAGTTTCGGAGGTCGTTCTAGCCGCCTTAGGGTGTGAACCCTAAGTACGGGCAATCTGCATCTAGCGAAAATATAACACCCCATTTTGGTTCACCCGTGAACCAACTCGAAAATATTACCAGCAACTGAACTATTTACTAATTTATTTGATTCGGTTAAACCGACCTGGATCTACCCTCGACATCTCAAGATGATGATGCAGCATGAAAAGTATGGATGTGATGTTTGGGTTCCAATGCTATACTACATACCAGAGATGAGAAAATCGGCCAAGTCGGATCG
>JAVDBV010001116.1:0-20814 GCA_032619315.1 Piper longum
TATTCCGCACCTTGCACAGTGTCGTAGGCTGGTGATTCCGAGGAGGAAACACGCCGCACGAGGAACGATTAGGGCAAAAAATAAAACCCTAAATCCGACCTTGTGACACTAACTTACAATAACCATATTCGTTTTCTATCTACAAAAAATAAAAAATGGACACAATATCTAGACTTCGTCATTAATCCACAAAATCACAATTTCTGCAACCAATCATATCCTACGACAAAAGCAAGTGATTAACTAACGACATCACGATACAAAACATTTGCAAACAACATTTACAAGTTATACTACTTCGATAATGGTCTTCACACCAATCACAACAAATCACTGAACAAAATAATAGAGTTATATGGAGCAAATTTACTTTAATCTTCTCTCAAGTTGGCGTATACCAAACAATGAATACATTGAAAAAAAGATGAAAAGTTAGAAAAACTAAACGCCCCACCTTGGCATGTAATCGTGTCTTGAACCCAATTAGGAGGATGGCGATTGGCATGGCATGCCAACGACATATACAGAATGCAGCTAAGATGGTCCAGGCTGCTGGATGCTGCTAACCACATCCTCTATATATGACTGTGTGGATCGCATTAAATTAAATTCAAATTAAATAAAGAGCAAATAACTTTTTCTTAAGAAAAATCACCCCACGATTTAAAATTTATCATTATCATTTATAAAGACAATAAGTCAATATTTTTAACAATAGAATAAACCTCAAACAACAAACAAACACAATTGAAACAAAATAAAAATAATTAATTTGTCAAACACAATTGAAATACAAATAAATAGACTATGTCCCAATATGTTCATTCTGCCGTTTGAGTTGGGTCCACGTTGTGAAGGGCTGAAAAGGAATAATGAAAAGATATAGTGCAAAATGAATCCCCTGTAATTAAGTCCAGTTATGTGAATCCCTTGCAAGTGTGAGGTACGTATCTTTTAATTATAGCAAGAATTTTGATTTATCTCAAAAAAGTAAAATCTTAAGTTGGGTCGAATTTTTATTAATAAAATAAATAAATTAAATTAACATAGTGAGGTTCGACTGAGTATTTAATTAAGTGATTGTTATTCAGTTGAATTTGAGTTTAACTAGGAATATATCACTTAATTAGAATTAATTAATTCATCATGCAAAATACCAAAAAAATCCATATGTGGTTCACCCTCACCTCTCTATTTTATTTTTTCTGGAGGTCGACTTCTTGGGGAGAGTGTCACGGGGCTGATTCTAAGACCCAAAATTTTTTGATCCCAATTGAACCTGCATGATGTATTTCCCTCCTATAAACACTCAGCCTACATCGATATGCAATATGGAGCAATTCCCCAGAAGCAAACTCTAAACACCACACCTGTGTTCGGTTGCAATATTGAGGTTACCGATCAAAATACTGGAACACCACCCCACTCGATACCGCAACTCTACTTCATCCTTTGCTCGATCATGCACGCTCGCTTCCCACGCTGACGCCGATATAGTGTTCCCGGATACAGCTATTCCTACCGGTACGTTGTCCCGAGAACCAAACAGCACAAAACTGCTCGACCACTCCAAATACCAGAACGCGTATTGGAGTCGTGCCGTCTGCCCCTTGCTCATCTCGGCAATCAATTCCCACAACCGTTGCTTTGCAAACTTCGACCATGACCTAGAAACCGTCCGCCTACAAACGACAACCAACAAGCAAAACACAGATTTATGGGAAACCACTTCCCAACCTTTTATTATCAAACAAATAAAAGGATTCCAAGCACAATACTCTCCTTTCAAGCACTTGCTCGGCTTGTGGACAGCCCTCACAGCCTCGCCCCAATGTACCCACTATAATGGAACTCACAACGATTACTTCCCACAAGCAATCCCTCAAGTTGTCTCCTGCAGATCGACTTGATTACATGCAAACCTATCAAACAAGACCAGTATGCACACCACAACGTGTACCTTGATTCTGGCAGATTAGCAATGAGGTTCCAGTCTTTCCCACAAGCACCGGCTACAACAACCTCACGAATTTCCTTCTCTCTCGGTTAACTCCTCTCACCAGAAGTCTCTCATGTTACTATCCTTCTCCAATTCCAAAAGTAGTCCCTACAACATTAGTCCCTTGCATATTTATATAGGCTCCACGTCCATGCATCTCTCCTGGTTCCATATAAACACCAACTAGTCGACATCTTTATCTCCAAAGATTCTTTCTAGATCCACCACGTCTAGGTTTTTTCACACAACCCTCATGTTTATCTCCAGAAGATCTCCTTTGGATTCTTAGAAAGTGCATCCAAGACTTGATAAACTCATCCCATAATGTTTATCCATTTCTCCAAAGTTAGTTGCACAAGATCACAATCTTCACCAAGATCCGATCCTCCAAACTCCAGCAAAACTCCTTGGCTGCACCATTGGACTCAAGCTCCACCCTTGGCTCGAATAACCCCAGCACTCGACCACCAATGTCAACCCCTTGGCGCCTCCAAAAATTTCCGGCCCTAAGTCTTGGTAGAAATCCTAGTACCGCTAGGACTCCTAGTACAACTAGAATTCCTAGTTCCGCTAGAATTCCATATCGCTCCAAACATCAGAATCCACTAGCTCTCGAACATGATGACCGCACCAAATGCTGGCACACTCAGTATGCTATTTGCTAACCCTGCTGCTCCAAATATCGGTCGAGTCCAGCAACATGATCGGTACACCAAATACCGCTCCATGTGCCAGAATATGCTATCTCCTGGCACTTTGCTCACCAGCAATCTCGATCATCTCGACAACACCATACACCAAGGATTAGCAACCTGCAACTAAACACGGGTTAGCCTTGGTATATTATTTCCAACACTCGGATAGCCACTGCCACTCCTCATTGACGCTGGGAATACTAGGAACAACACCCAAATCCTAGCTCCCAGCGACGCCCATGAATCAGGGTTGTAACAGAAGAGACATCTAGGGCTGGTAAGTTTATTCATCCTTTACTCCCATATTTTTTATAAATTCCATACTTAGAATATGCATCCATCATGTTTATATCGATTTTTCATTGAATTTTGATGATTTCTCGAAAGAAGAAATCCTGAACTTTGATTTATTTTGTGAAGAATTGTAACGTACTTTGAATTCATAAGATTTGGATTTGTTATATGCATGTTGAAAAAATGAATTTAACATATAATTCTCTTATATGCATGTTCACCATAATTACTTCCATCAATTCTATAAATTCATGATGCAAAATAAATAGAATAATATTTGTGATATGCTTTTATGGAGTATGCATGCAATTATGTTGATTTAATTGTATATTGAATGTATGCATGCATGTATGGAAAAATATAATTTTTATGCTCATTAATGGTAAAATTTGGTTTGATAATATCAATTATATTGTATGAAAACTTTCATTAGTCTTAATTAAATAATTTTTTAAATTTATTTGAATATTGAAGATTTTTTTTTTGTATGAGTTTGTGCATGTTGTTAAATTGTGTTATGATATGTGTGGTCACGCCAAGCATGCATTTACTACGCGAGGCAGACACCTCGTGCCAAAGCGGCGCAGACCTACGCATTGCGTGGCTGAGAACTGGGTTCCAGGGGCTTGTACCAATGCGTGCCATGATGGTTGTGCCATGGTCTGAAGCTTTGGTAATTGAATTTGTGTTTTGTTGTTTGAAGGCTAATCAAAGTTATTAAACTATGATAATTAGTTAAAAATAAAATTAATTAAAGGATAATAGTGTTAATTGCTAAATGTTATTCTTTTTGACTTGTAAAAATATCATATTTTATTGGTGTGAATATGTGTATGTGCATTTCATGTCATTGCATTGCGTGTAGTTGGTCGAATATACATATTAATGTATACTTTGGGGTTTTAGAATATCGCACCTAGTATGCATTCTCACACTAGAATTCACTCTAGAATTTGGGCACGATTAGGTTTTTTGTCTTTAAAATTTATGATCATAAGTGGTGATTTTCTCTCTGCTAGATAGGCCAATATGTCAGGTGGCATACACTTAAATTTTGTAGTAACATTTATTTGTTCATTATTGTATTACATAATTAGTAGTTTCACCGCTAACCTAGAATAGCCTCCACGAGTAATAACTAGCTGAGGGGGAGCCAAGGAGGAAAGCAGCATGGACTCTAAAGATAACTCATAATTATCTATATTAGTTATTTTTAGACTTTAAGTATTTGAAGTTTTTGAATTATTTGGTTATCAATTGCTAGCAGTAGAAAACGTTATGATTTGTGGGAGTTGGATTTTATTACTATATTAGTCATGGTGTGAGGCTTGATTTAGCAGTATTAGTGCTTATTTTATATATTTGGACATGGCTAAATTTCTTATATTTGGAATAGTTATTATTTGCATTGAAGGACATGTTAATTCCGATTGTTCAAGTCATTTAATTAAAGGTCAATTATTGCATGCTAGTTGTGTTTTTAATTATTCTTTGTGTTGTATTGTTGGGACCAAAGTGGCTCATAGTTCAAGTGTAATATCGGGCGGGGCATCACAATTGGTATTTAGCCATGGTTCATGTAACTATTCAATATATGACCATACTTTGTTGAAAGTCCAAAGAGTACACTATTTCCGGGATTAAATTTTGTGTAGAATTATTTATGGAATAAGTGTTTGAGGTATTAACTTGGAGTGTTTTAGATACTAATACTTGGATAATCAACATGAGGCATGAGGGCGAACTGATGACTCTTTTGAAAGAGTTATTATTCATTATGTTTAGTGCATGCTTTTGTCTTGTTTTGAATAGGTTGCCATTGAGTTTAGTTATCTTTTTATTTTTTAATAAATTAATGAAATCATTGCAATTTTGAGACAAAATTTTGGTTTTAATGTATATAATGGATCTTATTTTGATGTATGAGATTGCGTGAGGTTCTATGAACGAAGATAAAAATTCGACAGAGGAAGACCATGAGTTCATTCCAAACATGTGCCTGAAGATTCATGGTCATGGACTTACATTGAAAAGAAAGCTATAATGCACATGGGGATACATGAACTTGGAAAGTCATGCACATATATGAGGGAAGCTCAAGAGATGTTCAAGTTCATGCTTGTCAAAACCTCATCCCCAAGCTTCCTACCTTTATACATAGCATCATACTCTTTCATGCAAAAGCCATCGAATGAAGCAAGAAAGAAGCGGTTTTAAAGTGGTTAAGGAGAGAAGTTGAGCTCGAGGATGAAGGCTTCACTTGAAGAGTTTTAATTATTTATCTTTCATTTTTTCTCCTTATTTTGTAATAATTTTAATTGCAATGAATTTTACAGTTTTGTTTTATTTTATTTTAAAAAGAATCCTATGAAGTCGGAAGGAAAAGGGAAGTTTCTACAAAGTGCTTAAGGAGAGCGGTTGGGTTGAAGGAAGAAGAAATATGCTTTAGAATTCTCATTATTTTCTTCTTTTATTTTTACTTTTTTCTATTTTATTGTAATGATTTTGATTGCAATGAATTTAACTGTCTTATTTGTATCTTTTATCAAGTAAATTCCATGTCTAGAGTTTACAGTGGATTTTAGTTGGGGAATTTAATGGAATCCGTTCTTCTTGTCTATTTGTTTGATGTGTATATATTGTTTACTCTACTTTGTTTTAATGCATGCAATAGATTGATTACCTATTGTTAAAGTGATCTGATTTTATCTAGAGATAGAATAATTGAGTTTTTCATAAACCTATTTACCATAGACAACCGCATAACATAAGAACTTTGCTTAATGTGTTAATAAGTTTGTGATAAGTTGCAAGCGCTCGTTCTAAATAATTTAGTTCCCTTGATTAGCAATCTATGGCATTGATTGTTGGAGAGAAGATAGGCCGACTTAAATGAAACAATTTTCCAGCCGCTAATGTTTCTATATTTAACTTTAGTTAATTTAGTATTTGAGATTTAGCTTTATTCAACAATTGATTATTTCTTCTTTTCATTCTTGTAAATGAACATAATTTTATATTAGTAATTAGAATATTCTAGTTAAGCTCTTTGTGGGAGGATCTTGGATTTTAGCACTTTGTTACTTTGATCTGTCCATTAGCAGAACATAATCATGTAATCATGAGCCCAGGGTGGAGGGGGTGAGCCCAAGTCAGCCAATGGCAGTATAGCCATGATATTGGCGGCTATCTAGGGTTTGGCTCACTCAAATGCAACCACGCAAAGTGCACTATTGGAGGTGGTACCGAGGGTGTCTATACTAGTTGTACAGGGAGGCAATGGAGACATAAGTTCGGCAAGAAGTTCAGGATTTGTACCTCCTAGGGCCCATGAGGGGAGACATGGGAAGGAATAGAGTCCACTAATGACTCAGGCCGACCTTTTAGCGATTAGTTTATCAAGAATGAATCGAAGGATTTTGTTGATGGTGTTGATCTAATCAAGGATGAAAAATGGATTAACAATATGGATACCACCTTTAATGCCATGCAAGTACCTCATTGGCACAAGACTAGGCTGGTGGCAACTATGCTTCAAAAGGAGGCATATCCTTCTTGGCAGTCAATGGATAAGTCGACATATAGTACAAAGGAAGTCACTTCTATTACATAGTCTGAGCATGTGACTTCAATTAGCAATACATGTGTAAAGCCCAGTCTGCTGGCCCGATGTTTTACGTATGGTTGTTGTTGGCTTGATTGAAGTATAAGTGTTTCGATCGATTTGGAGCTAGGAGGATCTCTTTTGTATGTTGTTGTGGGTTTGAACATTAATTACGTCCCCCGTCAAGCAGCCCATGTACCAGCAATTGCTCTAGTTGAGCACCAATTGCCAGGTCATTGGTTTGTGTTCTTCTATTGTTAGCATTGGTTTTTGTTGCCTGGCCATGTTTAGTTGTTTATTAGCTTGGTTGTCGTTGCTTGGCCCTGTGTAGTTAGTTATCAGCTTTTGGAGCTGAGGCTCACTTATGGAGGTTCTTATTTGTTTTTCTTTCTTTAGCTTTTGATAGTAGCTTAAAAGTTTAGGGCCATGTTTGCACGCATTTCTCCTTCATATGACATTCGCCGTGTTTGACACATGTTTCACTTTTGGCCTATTGTTAGTCTAGAGTTTTAGTTGCTTCGCATAACATTCTCGGTGTTGGCATGAATGCTGTTTTCTGCATCTGTGCTCAATGCCACGGCAAAGGCGGGCAGCAACACCACCCTCTTCTCCACCTTTTCCCCCTTCTTCCAGCCCCTTCTCCCCCTCTTTCCCCCTCCACCTCATTCTCCTCCTCCCTTTCTCCACTTCTTCCCCATTTCTCCTTCCCTATGAGGTACGTTCCTCCCCTCTTCTTTTCTTTTCATTTTTGGGTGTCATGATGTGTTTGCATGATGTAGCTCTACCCTATTACGCATGTAGAACTATTTATCATCATTTTCACTCGTAAATCTTGGTATGATTGTATTAGGATCATATGAAAATTTTAATTTTATATTCAAGTTTTGATTTTATTTATTTATTGTGATAAAATGCTTGTTTGGTGTTAAATTGTATTTTTTACCAACTAATCTAATTAATAACAATTGAAACAAAAAGATTAAAACTATAATTTTTGTCCACATTCGTGTGACATCATTACGTGTCCAATTAATTAATTAATTAATTAAAATATAAAATTTAAACTTGTAATTGTTTATAAAATAAACACGGTATATAAATCTTAAGTTAAATAATACTAATCACCTTGATTTTCTAACTAAATATAGTAAGATTATTTTATTAATGATAATCTTTTATTAACGTGCATAGGTGTGTGTCTGATTCAATATCTTTCAAGTTCTTCTTATTTTATTAATGAGAATCTTTTATTAAAGGGCACAAGTGTGAGTATTTTTCAATATCTTTCAAGTTCTTTAAATTTAAGTCTCTAGGGAGAAATTATGTTAGTGAAGTTAATTGACACACCCGACATCTTAAGTTATTTTTCATAATTTTACCGATATCTTACCCTTGATTAGTGTGCTAGATATCTTAAGTTAAATTTCCCTGAGTCTCCTATACATATTGATATTTCATGTTAGCTTCAGGCATAGGATTGATTCCCAAACTTATTTCGTAATGCACCGAAATCTCTGTCTCAATATCTTTGTTTTTTTTTTGCAAAATCTTATGTGGCTAAGATGATGCTTTCAGTATTAAAATGTCAAGGTGATGCCATGTTTAATTTCCTACACTCCTTTCATGCCATGTCATCAACTTGTTTCATGTAGGGTTGTCTCCATGTCATTGCATGCGTATCATCAAAAGTAGAATTTGAGTAGTGGTTGCATTTGCTAGGCTGTGTAGAGTTAAGCTTGCCAAGGTAGGACATAAAGCTTCCCTTACAAGTCCGTTGGGACTTCTTGTTGTTGCTTCGCTTTGCATTGTTTTGTTTTCATATCATATGTATAACCAGGGCTTTTCACCCTACGGTTTTAGTTTTGATTAGATTTTGACCTGGATCGAGTTGTTTGCTCGACACTTTTTTGCCACGTACGTATGTAGTATGACATGTGTGAGCAACAACCTTAGTCTCCCTCGGTGCACAGTGTTGCCTACTTTGACACTACACCTTGCCGACTCTTATTTTATGTTGAGTCTAATTCGGTATAGAACTGTGTTTCTCATGAGTCTAGATCCCTGCTTGGACCGTCCTAGCCCCTATGAGATCTGTAGCATGGTCCTCAAGGTTTTCCCAGCTACTTTAGGATGAAACCCTATGTTTTAGGGTTTTGGGTCAACCCATACCTCTTTAGGTATAACACCCATGCCTCTTTATGTGCACCTTGCTTATGACATCACAAGCCATGCCTTGGCAATTGGGGTTTTCCCTTTTTCTTTAAAACTCCCCTCTCCTCCTTTTTCACTCCTTTCCTCATCTTCTCCAAACCTCTTCCCTCTCTTGGTCACTCCTCTTCCTTTCTTGGCCTCTTCCAGCTCCCTCCAAGCTCTCGAAGCCTAGACAAAGCCTAGGGTTGTAGGTCATGGGGGTGGGAAGCACCAAGAGACCTCCCCTTAGTTCGTTAGAGGTAAGCTCTTCTTCCGTCTTTGCTTGTTGTGTGTGTTTGCTGGTGTATTTTCCTAGGTTTCTACATGTTTTGCATTTTTGCATGTTTTATTCCTTGTAGATGGTTGAGTTAGGAGTAAATAGGTGTGGTTACCTAATTTTTGTACGAGTAAATTAATTGTTACATATTTTTGAATGCTTGGTGATCATTGTTTTGCTCAAATTTGGTACACAGTTCATAGATCATGTTATAGAAGGCGTTTTTGCTTTATGTTCAGTTTGCTGTGTCTATGACATCAAGATATACAACTTTTATGTTCCTTCATTTGATATGGCTTGTATGATGCAGTAGAGGTGCCAAACCTCACAAAATGTCGCAGCCTTCAATGTTCCTGTGACATGCCGCACCTTTCTCCAATTTTTACATCTTGATGTAGGTTGCTGATGTTGTCCACCTTATCCAAGATTGTTGATTTGTGTATGAACTTGTTCTTGTAAATTTTTCACACTAAGATAGACACTTAAAAGGCCGTGAACAAAACCTCTAATTGTTTGGTCTGTATATTGTGATATTTGTATGCCTTGTTATGCTCTCGGCTTGTGCTCCATTGTGAGCTAATTAAAAGAGGTAAATAAAATTTTTGGACTCACTATTTGTACACTCATTTAGGTGGTTAGTTTGATTGGCTTTCCAGAGTGTATTGAAATGCAAGTAAAATCCTATTTCCCTAGCGTGGGATACATAATATAATAACCTAGTCAAATGGTGAAGAAATTACATGAAATTTTACCACACTTAAGGTTGTGTCCTATAACACCTTATTGAAATTTGGCCTCATTTGTCTTAGTAGACCTTGCGTTAGAGTTTACCCAAGCCCAATAGGTCTACCCAGCTTCAGAAATGACTTAGTCACTACCTCCCATTTCAGAGTCTACTTAGGACCAAATACTTGGCGTTTGGACCACAAATCTTAATAGATTTAAGTCCACGGTGTTGGATAACACTATTTACTTACCCATGCCCATTTGAAGTCTTTAAGCCGATGAAATATACTTAGTAAAATTGGTGAGCTGCCAAGGAACACTGTTCCCAGCACCTTTGTTTGACCTTAGTGGGTCTTTTTTATCATGTTGGCCTATAGGGCAGCACTCAATAATTTGTTTTTTTTACCATGTTGGCCCGTGGGCCAGCACCAGGTAATTTTCATATCAAACCCTTGTCATGGCCTATTGGTCTAAATTTCAGCCCGTTTGGACACCGTTAAAAATCATTTGGTTAACTCTCTTCAACTTAAGTATAAGACTTTTCACTTAGGAACTTGTGATATAATTAAGGTTGCCAAATGAGGTTTAATACTTCAATAAGCAATATAATTAAGTTAAATAATTTTTCTAAGTTTTGCGATTATGGAGGCGTTGCCTTGTTTTATATGTTGATGTGATCCGATCGTGATTCCAATTTCATCTCTTTGCTAGGTTATGCAGACTAAGCTTGCTAAGTTAAGACGAGGAGCTCAACTCATCTAGGTTTGTAGGATTTTTCTACTTCGTCTCTGTTTGGCTCTATGAGTTCAGTTTTTACCTAGTTTTAGACATATTATAGCGTCGATGATGTTTAATTGGATTCCTCTCATGCCAAACCATTTAGCCGAGGTTTTTTTCCAGTTTATTAAAATTTCAATGACGAGATCCCTTGATGATTTTTGAATTGAAAAAAGCCCCTACCTAACCCTAGAATATAAGTGTAAAACAAATTTTTACCATTTTCATGAATATGTGAGAGGCGGTATGGGTATGTATAAATTGCACTAGCACTCTTTACATCCTAAAATAGTACAGTCTAATTGCACTAGTACTCTTTACATCCTAAAATAGTGCAATCTAAGTAGGGTACTGCGAATGTAGCACGCTTTTAAAAATCATGGCACTATCATTGTTTTGAGCCACTTGAGTACTGTAACAGACGATATATGGAGGATATGATGGCGTAAATGAAAGAATGAAGCCGTTGATTTGATTTGGTATTTTTATGATATTCAGTCGTGTCGGTCTAAGCTTATTGCCATGTGTTGTATTCTGGAAGTTTTATGATTTCTTGTGAGTATCAATATACTCATCCGCATGTATTGTTTAATCAGTAGTTATTTTCAAACTGGTATTCAAACTTGTAATCAAACTTGTTTCATTATTGATAATTTTTCCTATATGTATGCAAGTGTGTATTCATGCCTATAACCGTAAGAGGTGGATGGATTAATAGGCTAATGGTGGGGGATGGTACCATGTGCTTGTATTGTGTTGAGTTATGTATCAAATCCATGCATTTAGACTATATGACTTATATATTTTGGGCTCCTGTATTGTGCTAAGTTGTGAATCAACCCCATGCATTTGGACTATATGACTTATATATTTTGGGATTTTGGGAATCATGTATTTTGGGAAATTAAGGTTATGTGATGTATGTATGATGGAAGGGAGCACAAAAGCCTCTGCTGGTGTACTTGATATGCTACATGTGGTTTGTGATTTATTACTGTATTATTATTATTATCGTGCAGGGTGTTAAATTTGGGGCATTCTAACAATCGTCTGCAGCGTGTATACGTTTCAAAGTCTCGGAACATGATGATGAATAGTTAAGGTACAGAAGAAATATTTGGATGTAGCTGTGTGTGTGATAGAGAAACATGGTTTGGAGGAGCTTAAGGTTGATGTCGCTTGAAGGGTCCATGTGAAGACCAAGTGTTAGGGTTTGACACCTTGGCACACGATGATGCCAATGTATATTTAATTTCTTTTTGTTGGGTATGTGTAACTAGTAACCAAGACCCAGTGTTTACTCTACTACAAGATGAGCACCATCTAAGATTAGGTTACCTAACTCAAAGGTTGAAAGTAACTAAAAGAACTAGATCATGCATTTGAATTATGAAAAGTTCAACCACTTAGAGGTGTTGCCTTATGTAGCTCGGTGTGATCATTGTATAACTCATCCTCTTAGTTGCAGGGGAGTTACTGCCTCTCTTGTGACTCGAAGTGCTCATATTAGGAGCATAAACAGTCCTGATATCCCAAAGAGCGGGGAAGGCTAGAAGGAAGGGATTGAGCTTGAAGGCTTTCACGCAGTTTATTTTTTTTTACAGCTGGCTCATATACATGTAATTAAATGCTAAGAAAATAGCCTTATCGTTAAATGGCCTCAGTGGATTGGGTAGTTGGCATCCATTATGTGGAAGTTGGGTCACATCTTGGATGTACATAATTGGAGATTGAACTTAACGTAATTGGATATGAGACTCTCATTCTGCGCATGAGCACTCTACTTGCTAAGAATCTCATCTTGTTTTTCTTCTAATTTCGTATTTAAAAGTCATGTGGTGACTTCCTTTGTTTGGCTTGAGTCCAATCTCATCTGAGACTCAGGAGATTACTGACTCCATGGCACCTTTCGCTCATCCTAGATGCGGCCCCCTTTCCCTATTGTAGTATGATTAGCATGCATTTTGTAAGCTCTGTAAGGTTACTGTCTTAAACCACCTTGGGGGTTGAGATCTACTTTCATAAAGTTTGTACGCTGGTAATCTAACGAATAGTTTTTCGAATTACAACATCATGATTCGGGCCGAATTGTGATGTTACATCATAGGACATAGTTAGAGGCATTTAATTGGATCCCACTGCCCACAAGCCATCTAATCTATTTTCTAGATTAATAAAACTTTAAAGTTGAGATCCCTTAATATAAGTTTCGAAATTGAGATCTAACTTGAAAGTTGCATAAGCACTATTGATTAGACATTTTCTAGGCCTTATTCATATAGTTTAATTTTTGAATTTCAATGCACGGGAGATGGTTGGGAGCGTGTCACCTATTGAGGGGCCCGGTGAAACCTTGTTTTGATGTGACAACGTCTTAAAATTCTCTGAGTTCAAGAGTTAAAGACCAAACAACAATTTAATTTGAATATTGAAGAATCAAATGAAGTGTTGAAGTGTTGTAGACTTCAGTTTCACTTCGGTTAAGACTTCGGCAACCAAAGACATGAGTTACATGCCAAGGAAGAAAGGAGTTCAACCTTCGACAAACTTTTAGTCAAATGTTCGGCAATCATTTTTTTAATTAAAGGTTGAATCGATCACCAGAAGAAGAATGAGGCCAAAAAAGAGGATACATTCTGGGAAAATAAAATTTCCTCAAAATAGAAGCAAATGAAATGCTTTCATAAAAATTCTCGTAGAATTGTGAATGAAGTTTTCATCAGATCATGAATTAGTAACTGCATCCAATCCCTGAAAAAGTCCAATTGTTTCAAAACAAATGGAAAACCTAGGGCTTGGAGAAAAGCGGGGAAGCATCAAATGTTTATTAGACCTTTGGTTGTGCATTCAGCTATGTGTGCATGTTGGAACCATTGGCAATACTTCGGAAACCAATCATGGAGATTAGAAGTTCATTGAAGTTTAGTGAAGTTGGTGGAGATCATTTGGCAGACGATCAATTGAGGGTTTAGTAATTTATGATGGGTTTTGGAACCTCAAGGTTGATGTGGCACAGAGAATAATAAGGTGAGGAAACTTCAGTTAGGCTTTGGATGCAAGTTCAATAGATGAAGCTCACGTGACTAGTTATAAGTGAATTTTGGCTGACATTCGTAATGGAAAAGGTTCCAAAGCTTGGCTTTGGAAAAAAACGAAAAGTGAGGGTTCCCAATGGCTACTATAAATAGGGCCTTGGGAAGTGTATTTTGAATATCTTTATCTATCATTGTGTACCTAGACTCTGTTGGTGTAAATTAGAAAGTTCAAACTTATGTTAGAGGTGACATTACTTATTAGCTTGAATTCCTTGGCGGTTGCTGTGTAAACAAAGGAGAGATCTTGATTATGTGAGGTATGAGAGTGTGTGGAAGCATCTTGTATGAGGAGAGAAACTACTTGGAGAAGGTATAACTTCAAGGTTGTTAGGTGTTTGGAGCTTGGTGAGTTAGGATCATTGACACTCGGCACTTGTAAAGTAATGCTTGGATGAGGCACTAAGGGTGTTTGGAGTGCAAACTTCCTTTGTACTTGGGGGGTGCTTGTAAAAGAGCCTTAGCTTGGTTGCTTGTAAGGTTACAAGCTAGTTTCCGTAGTGAATCTACAAAGACCTACTCACCGAAGGCCTTGGTGAGCTAGAAGAAAGGAATACTAGTTGGGAAACTTTTTAAAAAAATTATTTGTATTTTGTCCCTCTCTTCTCACTTATTGTCATTTGTGTGCTCTCTCATTTTTATTTACTTGTTTTTGGACACTATCTTAACTCTCTTGTGTTTGACTTATTCACTATTGAGCTTAATGTTTTCAAGTTCTAGACCATCTCACTACTTATATGGTTTGACTAGTTCACTAAAAGAATAAGCAATTTGGACTTAATGTATCTCACATACACACATCTTTACATTGAGGTTCATATTCTCTATTTGCCTTGTGTACTTATCTTTGAGTTTTTCTTGTTTTTTAATTGATAGGGCTTAAATCATTTTCGCATTACTTGTCCATTCTTGTGATCTTTATTAGGTCCTAAGCATTTTGGGGATCTAACTATTTATGACAAGTGTTTGTAGTTAGCTCCCACCCACATTAGGTCACCTTCAACTGGTATGAGAGCCGTAGTTAGGACAAGATGAACAACTCACCTTTAAGCTTTACAAAAAACTCTAAGAGGCCTTTGAAGCCTTAAAGGGGAAACACTCAAAATGATTGAAGGGAACATGGAGCTCAAAGAATCTCTAAATAAGATGACTTTGGAAAAATCGGCCTTAGAAAAAGAGATGGTAGAAAGGGAAATCAAGTTGGCCTCAATCCAAAATGAAACACAATGCATGGAATTTTTTACTTTGAACTATGTTTTGATGGATGTCTGTATCGTGGGCATGAGCCATAAACCTATTAGGTACTCTGTTCAATTTTTGATTGGGTATGACATAATGTTTGGGTATGCGTGTTTAGCTTCTTATTTTGTTATCATATTATTGTATAGCGGATAACTTTGGGGGCAAAGGCTAACTATTGTTTGCATAGTTGTAGAACGTTATGAGGAGCAAACCAATGGATGCAAAACATATTAAGTTGCAGCTGTGTTTGTGTGTGGAGAGAAACGTGGGTAGGAGGAGCCTACGGGTCTTACTGCGTGAAGAACCCATGTGATGACTGGCTATTAGGGTATGATGCCCTAGCATCTGATGATGCTTCTTTTTTTAATTTACTTGCGGGGTATATGGAATAGGTAACCACGATCTAGTGTTTAATATATTGCACTAATCCGTATTAAGTAAGCAAGGTACCTAATCCAATCATTTCAACTAATTTTAAAAAATTGAGCATGTCAGAACATCCAACCTCTAAACTAAAGCATGCGTGCACCCCTTTTGTTGTCCATGAGTGATCATCGCAATCTAAAAGTCATTGCCTTAGTCACAGGGGAGGTTTTATCCCTGTTGTGACTCTATATGCTTATATAGGAGCTTTAACTGTAAGATCTGTCGTATATAATATGAACTTTGCGTGCATTCTATGAAGTCCAATATGAAGTCCGTCTTAAGCGTCCTAGAGGGTTGAGATTTGCTTCTATAATATTCATACCTAATAGCCCAATAAGAAACTTTCAATTTACAATATCACAATTCGGTCCATCCATTTGGACCAAATTAGAGTGTTATAGGAGAGACATGTGGTCAAAGACTACTTTATTTTATTGTATTGAGTAAATACATAGATAGTGATTAATATGTACAATGTTAGAGATACTTAAAGGATATTTATTATAAATTTGGAATTAAGAAATAAGTAAAAATAAAGAAATTTGTAATTATAATTTTGAAAGAAAAGTGAAAATTAGAAAATATGTTTTTATATTGTGTGTTATTAAGAGACTCACTTTTGTTTGCCACATATCTTTTACGACCACCTGTCCTCAATTTATTAATTTTCCTTTTCACACTCTAATTATTATTTTACAACTTTAATATTTCTTATTAGGAAATTTTATCAATTTTTTTTATTACCAAATGTCTTTTATTAATTCCGCTAAATTTCTACATATCTATATTTTACAATTTACACATTTTTTCTTATGTGGAAAATCTAGACAATGAATCTAAGTCCTTGACGGCAGTCCGACCTCTCCTTGATGATGTCTTCCATCATATTCCATCTTGCTACCATCATACTCCCCAACTCTGCCCTCACATGTTGATTTAGAGCATTTACAAATACATGCGCCTTACCTGGATGATAAGTAATGATGAAATCATAGCCCTTGATGTACTCAAGTCACCTCCTTTGTCTAAAAATCAAATCTTACTAAGAGAAAATACGTTTGAGATTCTTGTGATCTGTGAACACTTCGAGCTTAGCTTCATATAGATAGTGCCTCCATATCTTCAAAGCAAAAACTACCACTCTAAAAATCAAATCTTACTAAGAGAAAATACATTTGAGATTCTTGTGATCTGTGAACACTTCGAGCTAGCTTCATCTAGATAGTGCCTCCATATCTTCAAAGCAAAAACTACCGCCCCAAGTTCATGGTCATGGGTTCGATAGTTCTACTCATGCACACTTAGGTATTGTAAAGCATACATGATGAACTTGTTATTCTGCATTTACACAACTCCAGACCCAAAATTAGAAGTATTTGTGTAAATAACAAACCCTTCTATACCCTTCGGTAGAGTCAACACCGGAGCTGTTTTGAGATACTTCTTCAAAATCATGAAACTGTTTTCACACCTTGTGTTCCACACGAACTTCTTGTCCTTTGTCAAACCCGTGAATGGAATAGCTATGATAGAGAAATCATTAATGAATCTCCTATAATAGCCGACTAATCCTAGAAAACTCCTCACCTCCGTGACTATATTTGGCTGCTTCCACTTAGTAACAACTTTTATCTTGGCTGGATCTACTAATACTCCCTCCTTTGAGATGATGTGACCAAGGAATGAGCTTTCCTTCATCTAGAAATTACATTTACTATTCTTTGCATACAACTTATTTAACCTAAGCACCTCTAATATTGTCCTTAAGTGCCTCTCATGATCTTCCACATTGTCAGAGTAGATTAAGATATCATCTACAAAAGCAATAATGAAGTATTCTAAATATTTATGAAACACCCTTTTCATGAGATCCATAAAACCTGTTAGAGCATTGGTCAAGCCAAATGGCATAAACAAAAACTTGTAATGTTCATAGTAGGCCCTAAAGGCACTCTTCGCAATATCATCCTCCCTAATGCGCAACTGATGATATTCAGATTGAAGGTCGATCATGGAAAAGACCTCTACAGACTTAAATTGATCGAATTGGTCATCTATCCTAGGCAATGAGTATTTATTCTTGATGGTTACTTGATTCAACATCTAATAGTTCACAGATAATTGTAGTGAATCATCTTTCTTGACAAAAAGAATTGGTGCTCCCCACAAAGAAACACTTGTTTTAATGAATCCTTTGTGAAGACATTCTTTCAACCACTCCTTCAACTCACTCACATCCGTAACATCATGTATGGTGCCTATAAAATTGGTCTTGTCCTTGGTTGTAGGTCAATTATAAACTTCAACTGCATTTTTGGAGGTAAATTTGCAAATATTCCAAAAATGCGTCGGGAAATTTCGAAACTGCTTTCTCATTTATAGGCTCCCTACTACTAGTCCCACATCTAGTACGACACTAGCTAGAAAGCCCTAACATACCTTATTGAGGTAGTACGTCACCTTCACATAAGATAAAACATGTACTTTCTTTAGCTTGCACACCTTGAAAAAATAACATCTTCCCTGGTTGAGTGTAGGCCCATCCCTACACACTATCACACCGAGATTCTTAACTAGCCAACCCATTCTTATGATAATATCTATCCCTCGAAGATGATACAACACAATATCCCAAATTACTTGGACACCTTGTATGGATAGAAAACCATATTATACTTGCTGATCTACTAACGTCTCTTCACCACTAGGGTAACTTGTAATGAAGTCTCTAAAGTGTCGACTTAATCTTTAGCTTTCTTACTAAGGAGTGTGATATAGAAAAAATGGGTGTATCCAGAATCAAAGAGGAGCAATGTGGAAACATCACAAACCATAATCATACTTAGGACCAGTTTTTGACATCTTGCATACTCGACAATGAGTGCCCCTAGTTGAGCCTGATCAGTGTTGTTCTTCTTCGGACATTCACTCTTGAAATGACCCATATCACCATAGTCAAAGCACTTATTAGTTGCCATGAGAAACTCACTAACATGCCTTCTGTTGTACGCTTCAAGTTGGATTATCTCTCTGTTGCTGTTGTGGCCACTACTGCTGGTTGTTGTTATTCTGCCTCCCTCAATTATTGTTTCTCGTGTTATTGTTGTTGGGTCTCCTTAGTTCCTCTTTATTTGGCTTAGGCTTTGGTTGATTGTTTGCAGGACTCTCCTTCATTTTCAGTTCTTCAACCTTAGCCTTCTTTTTTAGTGGACCATACTGGGTATCATGAATCTGTTGAGCTAAACAACCCTTAGCCACTACCTCAATCATAGTCTATATTTTCAACTGCCCAATTTTGTCCTAGTGAAAAATGAAGCCCTAACACAAATTTGTTAACCCTGACATGCTCAGTTGGACACATACCCAGCACAAATCTCATACTCTTGAACAAATATGTCCCCCTATGTCAAGTTGGCAAACTCCCTTGTCGGCTGCTCACAGTATGCTCGGGATAATACTTCTAGTCAAAGACATGCATGAACTCCTTCCCTGTTGGATTGCCATGAACGCATGCAACATCTAGTTCATTGTCTAGTTAATTTGGTTTACATCTTGCTGAAGGTTGTTCAACTTCTGATATTGCTGATTCAATCTTTGGTTCCAATGACTTGGTGATCTTCTTGCGATTATGCATATGCTAAAAAACATTTAAAAACATTTAAACATTGATTCAGCTAGGTTTCATTAGTTGTAACTATTAATCAATCTTTAAGAATGGGGAACTCAAATAGACAACTTTTAACAAGGTAAGATTTATGTCTATACTTAGTTGATTATCGTAAGCCTGGCTCTGATAGAGAGTTTGTAACGACCCTGAAAAGCTTACTTAGAGATTTGATCAGAACCGAAGGTGTTACTTACATGGCATGCGTAAACATAACATATAAAGGACTAACAATAAAAGTAAAGCGGAATTAAATTAAAAATTATTCGACCGTTACCATAATTTCTAACAATATAACCATAAATCATGGCTACAATTGTCCAATTGACTTGAGTTCAACAATGTTTATAGTTTATTAAACAAAAACAATATCGGAAAGTAACGACTCCTAGGCTGAGCATAATCTCCACTTTAGCTCTAACACCCACACTCCTGCTAACCTAAACCTGCAAAGGTGAGAGCCAAATGTCCCAATCATTACACGCCATTTCATTATTGACATGCTAAGAAGTACTAACATGAAAACATGAGTATAAGTATGAAAACTGAAGCAGAAACTGAAATTGAAATTGAACATTACTTAAGTGAACATTTTACTTGCTTGCTCTAAATGTGACTTAATTGAACATGTTACTTGTATGCTTGTCATTCATTGAATATAATATTGAACATGCTACTTGTTTGCTTGTCATTCATTGAATATAATTAATCATCCTCATGAGAAGTATATTCTACCACCTGAAGTCCATTTACTACCTAATTTCAGCACCTTGGATTAGCCTTTAGCATTGGTAAATTAGTCTGCTGTTTTAAGTTGATTATCTAGGATACTTAAGCTTGTGATTCAGCTTGGTCTTATAATTATGTTTTCTTCACATAGAAGATTGGAGTCAGCACTCAATTGCAGAGAGAACTATTGCCCCGAGAGTCTCTCAACATGAAATACATAAGTGATCACGTGTGTCGTCCTCGACATTAGCTTGATATGAGCGACCCTTGTCTAAAGGGGGTGCTCTAGAAGTTATCAAATTGTATGTCTACTGACTGGTTTGATAAAATAATTCGGACAACCTCAAGAGGTAGCCAGAACCTGATAACTAATACTATTAACTGATAATTGATCTTAATTACTGGATTCTTAGTTAACCTCCTCAGGAAAACTAGATCTAATTACTGCACTTGTCTTGCTATGAATTTACTAAATTAACTCTTAATATCTTCATTAAGCTAATTTAGTATGTCTAAATCATGACAATCTACTACTTAACATATTGAACATGAAAATATATCAATATATATTAAAATCATGGATTTATGCCATGGGACCTGTTACTTCTGTCCCCTCCCTCTCCTAGTCCATAGCTCAATGTTAGACGCTTTGTTAGTCTAAATAGTAATATATTTATATTAATATTTAGAACTACTTTAACTCATGGTTGCATGAATCGGAATCGGAATCGGTCTAAATCGGTCAAAAATCGGTTTTTTTGAATCGGTCACGAATCGGTCTGAATCGGAATCGGAATCGGAATCGGAATTGGAATCGGAATCGGTCCGAATCGGTTTTAAAAAAATATATATTGACAATTTATAATATAAATATATAAAAATCATATATTGATGTTATTTTGATATTATTATGTGTATTATAGTTTATTATATTTTTTAATATTTTTTTGGATTTTTTTAAAATTATTTTGAATTAATTATTATTTTATATTCGAGTCGGACTCGAGTCAATTTTTAATTACGAGAATGCCACCCTCTCCCTCCCCTCCACTCCGTCACTGCATAAATTCCCATTTTACCCATTCATAAATAATTTATT